>PVHY01011783.1:0-46818 GCA_004024945.1 Uropsilus gracilis | reverse complement strand
GGCTTTCCCACTTCACTAACATTTGTTAACCATCCTGATCTTTTGTGCTCTTCACCTCCTCCACCTTCTTCCCCCTCCTCCTCTCTCACTCCATGGTTCAGTCCCATTGGTTGTTTTCATTCTTTCTTATTTGTTTGTTTGTTTTTCCCTATATCCATCATATAAGTGAGACCATCCTGTACTTCTCTTTTTCTTTTTGACTTATTTCTGCTAATATGAGTCTTTGTAGTTCCATCCAGGTTGCTGCAAATGACATGTGTTTGTCCTCCTTGATGGATGCATAGTATTCCATCGTGTATATGTACCACATATTTTTTAGCCAATCATCTGTTTTGGAGCATTTGGTTTGTTTCCGATTGCTGGGTCAAATGGTAAGTCCACTTTCAATTGTTTGAGGGTCCTCCACACAGTCTTCATAGTGGCTGGAACAGTCTGCATTCCCACCAGCAGTGTAAGACAGTTCCTTTTTCTCCACATCCTCGCCAACATTTATTGTTGTCTGTTTTATTTATATGCACCATTATTACTGGTGTAAGATGGTATCTCAGTGAGGTTTTAATTTGCATTTCCCTGATTATTAGTGATGTGGAGCATTTTTTTCATATGCCTATTAGCCATTTGTATCTCCTCTTTGGTGAAGTGTCTTTTTAGTTCTTCTCCCCATTTTTTGAGTGGGTTTTTTGAGCTTGTTTTTGTTGAGCTGTAAGAGCTCTTTGTGGATCTTTGTTATCAGATCCTTGTCACTTGTCTGGAGGGTGAAAATTTTCTCCCAGTCAGTTGAATTTCTTTTTGTTTTGTTTATTGTCTCTTTTGCTGAACAAAAACTTAGTTTTATATAGTCCCAGCTGTTTTTTTTTCCTTCATTTTTTTGTCAGTCATAGTTGTTTACCCAAATAGTTTTCTGAGGTGAAATTCATTAAGGGTTTTGCCATTGCACCAAAGAAAATCAAATACTTGGGAACTAGCCTACCAAAAGATGTAAAAGACCTATACAAAGAAAACTATAAAACATTCTTAAAAGAAATAGAAGATGATGTTAAAAAATGGAAAGACATTCCCTGTTCATGGATTGGAAAAAATCAACATTATCAAAATGGCCATACTACCAAAGGCAATCCATAGATTCAATGCAATTCCAATAAAGATCCCAATGACATATTTCAAAGAGATAGAACAAAAATTACTGAAAATCATATGGAACAACAAAAAACCCTGAATAGCCAAAACCCTTTTGACAAACAGAAGAGAGAATGGAGGTATTATTATTACAAACTTCAAACTATACTACAAAGCCATAATACTTAAAACAGCATGGTACTGGTACAAAAAAGACAAACAGACCAATGGATCAGAATTGAATATCCGGAAATAAAACCACACATATACAGTCAATTAATCTTTGACAAAGGGGCAAAAAACACCCCCTGGAACAAGGATAGCCTCTTCAGTAAATGGTGCTGGGAAAACTGGATCAAAACTTGTAAAAAAGTGGACCAGGACAACACCCTCACACCCTGTACAAAAATTAACTCCAAATGGATAAAGGACCTGGAAGTGAGACCTGCAACCATATCTTTCCATCTTAACCAGCAATTCTGTAATTCTTTCTCTCTGTGTGTCTTCTACCAAGTGTAAAATGATGAAGGAGTTTGTGTCTCCAAATGCTGATGCATTGTTATTTTTTCAGTTGAACAATTTGGATGTTGAGGGATATGTAATAGCTAAATTAAGGGCACAGATTGGGAATAAAGGTTGTTTTAGAAACACAAAGTAGCTAAATGAGAAATGAAGGGGACAGTATGTGTATCTGCAATTACAAGAAGTATTGTGTATATGTTCACAGGTCCAGAAAAACAAAATCTGTGTTTCAGAAGGATCCCTTGGCATGAATGACACATGGTATTCATAGAAAGCCTTCTGAGATGACCTTGAAGATCTCCACCTTCAGTTGCATGATGCTTTCCCCTTGATGGGGGTAGCAGGATCTGTGAATATGATAGGATATCCTCCTAGTAGTAGGCTAGATGGCAAAAGTAAAGGGAGTCACAGATGTAACTTAGGTCCCTTGATTTTGAGTCAAGAAAGCTTAGCTTGACTGGGAAAATCTGTCCTGTAAAAAGGGCAGAGAGCTTCCACATGAGAGAAATTCTCCTGAAGCATCAATCTGTCCTGCTCTGATAGCAACATATGGCTAGCAACACAAAGTGACCTCTGGGAGCAGAGAAAAATCCACAGCTGACAGTCAGGAAGAAAGGGGATCTCAAACTCATAGTCACAAGGGAGTGGATTTTGCCAACAACCTGAATGAGCTTGGAAGAGAACCCTGTGCTCCAGATGAAAAGGTATCCAGCCAACACCTTAATTTCAGTCTCATGAGACTAAGCCAATAACCTAGTTACATATTTGCCCAGACTTTTGAAATACAGAAACTGCAAGAGAGCAAATGTACGATGTTTTCAGCAATTGTCTGTGTTAATTAGTTTCACAACAATAGAAAAGTAAAACAACATGGCATGTGCTTGATATGGACAGCTTTTTTACTGTTTCTGCCGACTTTACATTTTAAGCTAGTGACCTATTTTTTACTTCTATGTCAGTTAAGAATAAAAAACTAGCTTGATAGCTTAACAGTCAGTGACTCTAGAAATATGCTCAGAAAAGCCCAGGTTTAGTTTTAGAAGTATATTGAGACTATTGAGTTAAATTGCCTCAATATTGAGTGAAATTGCCTCAATAAGGGCACATGCATATTAATATTAATATTCTTCTTCTCTCCCCTGGAAGTACCTGGGTTTGGAGAACTCCAGAAGGAAGAAGTCCCCAAGGGTGAAGTTGACAATGAACCTCAACATATGAATGCTGACCTGTGAGAGGTCCTAGGTGGGAGATGGTCAGTGGATATTAGGGAAAGTGACGTGTCTGAGATCAATGGCTATCTCTTTCCTGTTCACTGTTGTAATTTTTCTGCTATTTCTAACGTTCAGTCATTTTTGTATTTTTAAAAGAAATATGTTCTATTTTATTTTTTTCATACATGGATGCGCAAGTGCATACACACACACTAATAGACCATTATGATATGATAGAAATTTGGTCTCCAAGGTAGACATATCTCCAACTCCCCTCAGAATAGTTGGTCACTGTTCTAATGATCATCTGGACACATATGAATGAGAATATAAATGTCACCTTATTGAAAACAGCTTCATTTCCAACCACGTGGCATCCTGATTTAAAAAACTTTTTATGTCGATACCCACATGCAATAAAACTTCATTAACTTCAAGTGCAAGGCACCAGAATATTTAGGATTCTGAATGAAAGAGAATGAATGATTTGGTCTTCTAGGGAAAAACAGTGTGTTGCAAGGAATTAGACATAATTTGCAACAAATTAGCATTTGATTAATACAGGTTGTGAGACTGTTCGTAGAGGCAGAAGAACTCTGAAGAATGAGCAGATTTTTCTGCCTGAGGCAAGAGAAGTGGGATTGGAGTTGGACTTCCAAGTCAGCCTGTGTGACAGGGCTGTCCTCTATGTGTTCGGTGCCTGGTGCCTCTTGTCAATGTACAAATGGACATAGCACCGAAAGGAGAATTCACACGTAGAAATTCTTATGTGAGATTGAAGTGACATGTGGGGATGAAGTAATACCACATGCAAGGGTTTTAGATGAGTGGAAAATATTTAGAAAAAGTTGGCAATTGTCCGCAGTGACTCATCGTTTTCTTGGTCATTTGTACAATGTAGGAAAATGCAGGAACAGGTAGAGATTACCTGCACTTAAATGCATTATTTTGAGAATGGTTGATGGAAATACATGCATTCAGTTGAACAGAGCATAAAGAAACTTGGTGCATTTTTAAGTGGGGGGGGGGATGGGAGAGGATGGGAGGGAATAATCAGGGAGGGAAGGTGGTGGGTAATCCCCAGGGGATACAAAGATGTAAAATATATATAATATTTTAAAATAATAAAAAATAATAAATGAGGTCCAATAAAGAACACTTGACAAGGGCAAAATGATTTGAGCATCTGTAGATAATAGGTGGCATTTTTCCTATGACATGGAAGTAAGACCAGTTATTGCAAGGAAAGTCTCCAATATTTTGAAGAATCCCAACTAAAAGTCAGCACATAGTGAGCTCCTTCTGTATACTGGGCACTTTTCACCCTTACTTTAGTCTTCACAACAGCCATCTGAGATGGAAACTCTCATCACTCCCATTTCAAATGGGAGTCAACTGAGAGTAATAGTTACATATAACTAGAAAACCAAGAATCAATGCTCAACAGTTTAGGTCATGAGCACTGAAATTGCTTAAGGCCCCTCTCCCAAGAAAGTATGTGGCTATTTACAAATTCCCTATGCCACTTGCCACTTGGACTTCTTAGGCAAAATTGTTCAGCATTGCAGACTTTCTGTTTGATGTAAATAGAATGGGGTGACTGACTACTGGCTTGGTGATTGCTTTTATGTCTATGATTTTCAGAAATGGCAGTTATCAACTCTGTGTGCACAGACTTCGCATACCATATTGTTGTCATGATGTCTTTGTTCATCCTTTTCATGATTCAGCTATATTTAAAAAAGCCACATCATCTGCATCTGTAGTTCACAATATACACTTTACTTTTGTTCTTTCTTACTTTATAGAATACTGACCCAGAGAGCAGGGTAGTGGAATAAAATATTTTTCTAGAAGCCGAAATGTTTTGGTATTTTCAATATTTAACTCATTTATTCATTCATCTATGAAATCTACATATATTGACTACAAATGTAGACATTCTGAGTGTTTCCTTAAAAATAAATGATTCTAGACAAGACATTTGAACTCTGAGCACTAATGTTCTCTCTAGTAAGTTGTACATTACTCATAAAAGAAAAAATATTTGAAAGACTATTGATATATATTTGCATATCGATAGATACCCAAAGGTATTTAGAATAACAATTTGGAAATATTGGTAAAAAAGGATTATACATTTTATGTTTATTAAAAGGAATAGAGATTAAGTCATATATATGCTGTCTTAATAATTTCTGTCATGTAAATATAACATCTATATTATAATTTCTTGATATTCTTCTTTAAGCATGAGTCTCTGCTTTTAATCAAAAGCATTTTCAAAAGAAATTTATATTATTGTTGACTTAGCTTACCATAAAAGTAAGGTAGTCCATAAGTAAAGGTAAATCTATCAAAATGAAATATAGATGTGTTCAAAGATCTCAAACAATTGTCACTTGATTATTTTACCTAGAGCAAATCATATTTTAAGAAATGACAGTTCTGAAAGATACAAAAATGTTGTATTGTTATCTCCTCCCTCTCCTAATAACTTTCAATATGTTGCTAAAATTGACTTAAACTTACAGAATGCACAATTTTGTGCATTTGGTAACTTGTGAAAATTGCTTCTTTATTAATATTTACTTGTTGTGTGATGTGGCATATCGTATGTTGTCTAAAATTCATTTTTTCTTAATTTTACGTCAATTCTTTCTCCATGACACCAAATTTTAACTGGACACATAACCGGCTAACAATAAAGTAGTTTCCTAGCCTTCATTGCAATGATCTTTGACCATGTAATTATGTTATGGCCAGGGAAATGTGAGCAGAAGAGTATTTTAGTATACACAAATATATGTTATATAGTATGTACTGTTTTATATATATATATATACTATATATAGCATATAAATTTTATATCTATATGTAGTTTTAATTGAAGTATTACCATTGCTTCACATTCTTGCTAGTGTTTTGACAATATAGAACTTTTTGTTGTTTTTGTTGAACCAACATCTTTCATTATTTAGACTCTGAATATCTTTTGCTTGGAATCGGAGAAGCCCAGAGGCAGATTTAAAACTCAGTAATGATTGATATCACCTAAGTTTCTGTTCAGTTAATTTTCCCTTAGAGCCTATGGTGTTTTCTGTTTCTATTGCTAAATAATCTGACTAAGGTACTTGTTTTTCATGGTAACCCAAACATAAAACCTTTTTGAAGTAGGTTATATAAATAGACACATAAATATTACATAGCTCAGATGGAAAGCAGGCATCATGATGCTTTGGGAGCTAGATGTACATGTTACAATATAATGCATGCTAAGGTTCACATATATGCAGTTGTTCCACCATGCAAAGGCCCATTTAGCATTGTTCCTTGCTATCTATATAACACTTATGCTCTTTTTCAAATTTGAACCCCCTTTTCCTCTGACATTTCTATCACTAAATGTGTTTCCTGCACAGTTGACAGTCTTTCTCTCTGCCATCATCTGCCCTGTTTCTAAGAAATTCCTCTGGTGCTTGGGTGTTTCCCATTCTCCTCGACGCCACTTTCATTTCTATGGTTCCATCTTGTCAGTGCCAACTGACTCCCTGTTGACAAATCATGACTGCCGGGCCCTTTCCCTAGATGGGCAAATAAGAAAACCTTGATCAGATGGGGAATGAGAGTTCCTAGTTCAGGATTACTGCTCTCTAACATCTATGAAAACTCAGGAGTTATTGACTGTAGACTGTTACGTGTGAGAAAGAGTTGGTTAGGGAAGCGTGAAATAGCTGCACAGGATGGACTGAATATGAAGGCAGAAGTTCTGATGTCCAAGGTGGCTTGAGCAGGCATGTTAACCTCTGAGGCAGCCAATGGCCGTCAGGAATCCTAGCTCACAACGTTGAACCCGGAACTGAGTCTTTCAGTTATAATTTTACAGTCCAGGTCGTCACAGTCATTTTCTTTTTCGGGGCACTAGCCTTATAGGTAGGACTCAGAATCTGTACTACCTACTTAGCAAAGAGGAATTCTGATTTAGATAATGGAAATACACTCCCGTTACTCTATTGTACAAAGCGAACTCCCAGTTCTTGTATGATAAAGAATACTATACCTTTGCCCAACAGAAGGAAGAAAAAGTGAAGCAGTAAATTTAACAGAGGCATCAATCTCCCCATGAAACAGATTTAGTGTAGAAAGTCAAAGGAAATATAAAAATAAACAACAGTCTTATAAATATTTGTGAGAATGACTTATTATTAAGAATAAAATGTTTTCTTGCAAAAGAAATAATGAGTCATCATAATTAAAAACATAGGCAATAAAAGGCTAATAGTTTAGTCGAAAAGCATAATGGACAAAGAAGATAAATTTAGTGATTATCAATAGTATAGCCTTAGATAAACAAACCCATCAAATTTAATTTCATCCTATATACAAGACACAAAAGGAAAATTCAGTAAGAAAAAAGTAAAATATAAAGTGATGAATACTTTGTAAAATGTTTTAAAAAATGGCCTTGTATGGCAAGGTAGAATTGAAGATGGAAAATGTTGTCTATAAATTAAGTTTTATAGAAAAAAATTTCAGTCCACCAGAAGCATTTCAATTTATTCAGAAGTACATGCCAGAAATGTGTTAGAAGATCCAAACTTTGTGTGCATACATATGACATATAAACTAAAAACTGTTCAAAATATGAGTTACAGAAAAATCCATACATACATATTATACACGTATCTCAGAAACCAATGAGTGAAATAGAGCAAAATGAAAGGAACATAAAAAGATATAAAGAAAATGGGGTGAATCAATTGAAAATGTATTTGATTTCCCAGTTTAAAAAAAAGGATATATTTGGTTTATCAAAACACATTTGGTATTAGCATTAAACTTACCAGAAAGAAAATTGAAGTGTATTTTTGAAATATAACATCATTTAATGAACTATGGATTAAGAAAAGATAAATAGGCAAAGTAAATAAAGTTTGATTATTTGGAAATTGTCAACAATAACATGTTGGCTTCTTCTAAGATTTGTGGCAATTAAAATTTAACCACAAATTACTTAGAAATGTTTAAAAATTGCAAACTAATAGAATTTAGTAAAAGTGATACTCAGAAAAATTAATATCCTTAATTGCATTTCATGAACATGAAAGGTAAAATAATGTGTAATTTTTAGAATCAAATCAGAGTTAATAGATAAACTAAATAAAATAGATGAAAATAAGAAAGCTAATAATTTGAAAACATTATTACTAGTTGAACAAAGCAGTATATAAGAAGTTTTGCATAGGTTTTGAGAGAGACAGAAAAAGACACATTTAAACCTTTCTAATTAGATCAGGGACCTGATTTTCAACACAATTTTTCCTGCAGCTGCAGGAGATTAGTCTTTTGCAAACTTCCAAGGATTTATGACTTTAGCAGCTATCCTGAAGTGAAATTGGCTATTAGAATCCCATTTACTTTTTTCAAGAGTTCCAACAAGTAAAATCAGAATGTTCTACAATTATTATAATTACCTTTGAGCCCATATTTCACTAATGTGCCACAACTACCATATGACACAATACCTTACCTTATACCAGATCCTTATCTAAAATAATTATAGGTAGAATTAGAAAATAAGCAATTCTAATTCTATTGATTTCCAGTGGTAATTCACTCTAATTACTAGTAGGAATAGGGGTCATATCACCATCTTGCTGGTAAATGAACAGGTTCCAAAGTTCCATCTTGAATGTCTACTATCTGGGACCATACTTGGTATAACTGGAATATTCCTCCCAAAGTTGGTACTAGTCCAAAGTCTTATTTATGAGATATGAGTACATTTGGGGGGCATATTGTCCTAGGGAAGATACTAGAGGACAGAGAAGTGAAGTACAGAAGAGGGGAAAATCAATACAAAGAAATATTACTGAATTGTCCTTTGCTATGTGCCACTGGTTACTTAATTCTGCAGTAGTATTTAAGAATCCAAATGAAAAGAATCCAAATTTCAAGACTGTGGATCTTGGATGGAAAAAGGAAAAACAATCTATCAACCCTAGATATCCACTGAATAAAGACTTGTCTAGAGGTTTAACTTTCTTTAATTCACATGAGAATTAGGCTAATAAAAAATTCACATGCTTCACCTATAAAAGTATTAAGCTAGTGGTGTCCTACTCTGGGTCATCAAAAGAATATTGAGGTTGGAGATAAAAACAATTGAAGTGGGTGGTGCAATTGGGCTAAATTTCTGTGTCCCCTCAAATTTCAAAAGTGTTGAAAACTTGAGCCCCAACGTAAGGTGTTAGGAGGTGGGACTTTTGGGCAGTGATAAGTCCATATAGTACAACCCTATGAAGTGAGTGTTCTTGTAAAACTGATGCCATAAAACTTCCTAGCTCCTTTGGTCATGGGAGGACTCAGAAGTCTGCTATTTATCAACCAGAAGTAAGGTCTCATCAGAGGACATTAATCAGACTTTCTAGCCTTCAAAACTGACAGGAATAAGTTGCTGTTGTTTATAAGTGATTCAATCTATGACACATTGTGGTGACAATCTGAACTAAGACAAGGAGCCTGGGGCTAGTACTGTCAGTTTGCACAATAAGCTGAAGGAACCTGGGCAGAGCTGTTTGCCCACTTGTAGGGGAAGAATGGAAGACCAAAAGGGGGGGAAGGGAGGGGAGGGGGGGGGGAAAACCCTTGAGATTACAAAGTTGTGAAATTTATATATAAAATAAATAAATACATAAATAAATGCAACATAAAAAAATAAAGCTTACTTTTTCAGAGGAAAAAAAAAAGGGTGTGAGGTAGTGATTGAAATGTGTCCAGTGTGCTATCAGAATTGTGAAGATGATATAAGTTAATATGTGTTAAGCACTTACAATCATGGCTGGCATGTTACACACATGGTGGCTCAATCATTTCTGTTCTATGCCATCATGAACCTAATCAGGACACAGAGCTTGCTGTTCATCTTTGATTTCTCTCCTAATCTAATCATGGATGCTGAGAAATGTTCTGTATCTTGATTTCCACTAAGAAAAACCCTAAGTTCTATAGATCAAAACCAGGGAAAAATAATGGAACCTGTCTGCCTGGAAATTTTCTACATGTGGTCTGAGCTGGGGAAAAGCCTGTTAAATTTACCACAACCTTTTCTTGCAAATTAGCCTTTTTAAAGCCTATGAATTTTTAACTTAATTTGCTTTTAGCAGGACTCTGTCTGGTTCCCAGTGTGGTGGGCAAAAGGATGTTTCTCAGTCATACTGACCTAAATGATCACATTCCTGCTATTTCAAGAGAATGCGTTGTCCTCTTGAAATAAAGAAGTGGCGATCTGGTGCTGTAAATACATCATTATTTGGGCAATACCATATATTTTAGAAAATAATGAAACATTTTTATGAGTTCTAGATATTTACTTGCATTATATTTTATCAATGAAAGAATTTTTAAGGGAGATGGAATGTCACTGAACTGATAGTAAAAATTAACAGTGTTTAAACAGTAAAAATTAATTAATATGTTTTAGACCCTTTGGTGAATACATGACTTACAATTTGTCATTCAGGACTCACACAGTATGTGAATCAGTCTGGCTTATATGGTTTATCTACTCTTTATAGCAAAACCTACTTTCTCATTGATCTCTACCTCTGCTTTGTTGATCATAAAATATTTTGCATTTCAGCTTTGGAAGTAGCCAGTTTCCATGTGATACAGAAGAAAATCAGGGATGTGGCAGATTAAGTCACTTAGTAGTTGACGTCATTTAGCTGCAAGTTTCAGTTTTGTATCATGCAAAGTTTCTGCCATGTCCTGTTGCCTCTGACCTAAATATATCTTGCTACTGTGCAGGTGGTTGAAGCATAAAAAGTTGGCACAGTGGGTTGGCCCTGCATACGGGTGAGAATTAAGCTAATAAAAATTCACTGAATGTGTTTTTCCTTGAAGAAAGCAAGGTGCCTGCCATTTTTTTGGAGTTTATGTGTTGACAATGTAAAGAACTGGTACAAAGAAGGTTGCCTTGCTTCTGGCTTTATAATCTCCATCTGGTCAGGAAAGGAATCAATTGCCCACATCTGTTGCAAATCTGTGGCTGTGCATGAGGCGTTGAGCTAGTCACTCGCTCTTACTGTCTTCCCTGAGATCCAGGATATGTCTCCTGGACAGAAGTCTGCCAATTTTCACACCTTCAGGATCCTTCTCTAGCATTCTTCTGAAGTTAGGTTCTCTTGGGTATCTGTTCGGGTAGCAGTTGGAAAACTTTTTCTTTAAAGAGACAGGGAGCAAATATGTTAGACTTTGTGAACCAGCAGGAGAAATTGAAGACAATATGTGTGTTATTATATAAGAAACAAAAATCAATTTCCACAAAATTGTATTGATAAAATTCAAGACATAGTAAAATAATTATGGGTTATTTTTATGGCATAAATCTACTGAAAGTAAGATTGCTTGGGGAAGAGATAACTGTTTTTTTTTTTTTTCATGAAGGCAGAAAGTTGCATTTTCTACAATCAAGTGGATTGCAAATATTCAAATACTCAAATATCTTAAAAAAAACATTTTTAACTCATGGGCTGCACCAAATTAGATGGGAGTGAGAACTTTCCCATGGGCTGTGAACTCCTGCTTTAGAGAATTTCTATGGGGAGACCGGCAAAACCATATCATTTAATGAACTAATACAGGAAGCCACTATAAGGAGATTTCTGTGAAGGTATATTTATTACTTTTGTATGTGTTAAAACAAAGAGGGATGAATTCATACTTTGAGGATTCTGTGATACTCTTCTGTAAAGTGAGTTACTAGTCTTCATACTGTTCTGCCATCATCCTCTATGAACAGCACCTAGTATTGTGCCTGCCCTCTGTACCTGGCCCAATGGGTGTGTGGGCACACCTGGGCCTAAGAGATGGGATAGAAGGGAGGCCTCACCCTGAGAGGAATGTCTCTTTGTCAGCTGGTTTCCCCTGCTCACTATTAAAAAAATGCAACAAAGGCGATGGCAAAGGCTCCAAAATTCTCTTTTAAGCTGCTAGAAGCAGTGGAGGACCTACTGCTTAGGATAGTTGCCAAACATGATCTCAGAGATTAGGTTGCAGGTCCAGATTTATGGAGTCAGATCTATGTGGAAAGTGGGCCATCAGACAGATTATAAATGTTTACTGTTATCAGGGAGGTTTACTGTTATCAGGGAGAGATATGCATTTTTTTTTCTTCAGTACCTACTTCAGTGACAAAGCTTAGCCTAGAGTGGAGAAGGAAAGATATGTCTCATATTTAATGAAAAGGACTTGGGCCAGGAATAGTCACAATGCAGAAATCACTACTTGGGTCAGTGAGAGGCAGTGATCCTGACATAAAGAACTGTTTTTACAGACGACATCAGTGATGTCAGTAAAATGGGGCTTCATTGGCAACTATCTCTAGGGGAATTTAATAAGTCATGAAAGTATTATTGCATTCTACAAAGTCAGCTGGGAGTCTTTTTTTTTTTAATGGCACAGGTCTACTAAACAAGTATTCTGAAATGGTCACTGGGATTTGATTAAAATATCTTGGAATGCTTGAAAAGTAACCCACTGATGAATCCCACTTCCACATGCTAGTATAGGGAATTCCTAGATTCACTTCAAACTTACCTTGAGTATCCATTTCTGCCTTCCTTCTTTGCCTTCAGATAAGTAACTATGAGTTGTCTCAATGTAGAGTGAACAGGGAATTATAGTTGCTGTACTGAAAGAAAAGAGCTTTCTTACCAAAACTGCTGCAGGATCCAGTAATTATGTATCAGTTAAGCAGGGGAACATGTAAGGGAGAGCATATTTAAGGCTTTGAGCTAGAATTGGGATGTAGTGTATTGTGGGTTGAACTGTGTCTCCTAAAAGATATGTTGAGGATCTAACTGGGTAGCTGTGAATTTGACCTCATTTGTATCCCTCAGTTGGGATTTTGCAGATGTAATCAAGTAATAAACAGACCATTGAGGATTATGTTAGCTATGGTGGCTCATGTTGTCATAGGAGGTGCTGTGAAGACACGGAACACTAAGAAGAATGTGTGATGGTGGAGAATGATTGGAGTGATATTTCTAAAACTTCTTGATTGCTGATAAGCATCAGAAGATAGAAGAAACAAGGAAGGATATTCCTTGTAGACTGTAAGACTGTTAAGTCTTAAAGACTGCCAGTATTCTGATTTCAGATTTCCAGCCTCCAGAACTCTGAAGAAATACATTTCTGTTACTTAAAGTCACCTACTTTGTGCCATTTTATTATAGCAGTCCTAGGAAATAAATTTAGAGTAGATCTCAGACCAGATAGTGGTTTGTAGACTCAGGTATGCTCTCTCATGGCTGTAGCCTGGGGTTGATTCTGATACTTGTTAAAATGTCTCATTAAAGTTTGAGCATGGTAATAGTCTATACCTTCAGTATATTAGTTGAAGATGTTGAAAGTGCCTTGGCGATTCTCTGTGGCATCAAAAAGCTCATGTAGTTGTGAATGATTAAATATATATTACTATGTGAAACAAGACCATCTGCAACCTGACTCTACTTCCTGTCAATCTAAAATCTCCCACCACCCTGCTCCTCACCCAGCAGATTTAGCCATGAAGATGAGAACTAGGCTCCCTGATGGACATGAAGATGATCAGGCACTGGAAGAACAGAGACCAGATATTTACCCCAGAGGAAAGATGTTGACCCACAGTGGTAAATAAAATGTCATGTTCCTGCAAACAAGAGAATGGGCAGGATGAATGACTGACTTATATAACTGGGAAAGTTAGAATTGGGTAAGCAGAGAAGATTTATGCAAGCTCCTAAAGTGGAAAAATTTTATTTCTTATCTATCTTCTCAATTTGAGTGTGTTCTGTAGTTTAGTGCTCCTTGCTTCAAAACAAACTTGCAATGTCACTAAAAGTATATAAAACAAATATCTCACCAACTCTTCCTCCAGAGCACCTGAATCTTTTATCATATTAAACCTGCCCTTAGGATGGTAATACTCAGACTACCTGGTGATTGCTGAAACCACATGATGTTGCCACCATGAATCCTGGAATGCCATCATCATCATCTTCCTACTTGAATAAGGGGAAAGGAGAGCAAATAATACATGAAATTCTGGAGTAGATATCTCTCCCAAGAGGTTCCCTTAATGCATAGACTCAGCCTGTTATTCCTTGTCTAGTGTCTGAGTAGATAATGGGATGGGTCATCTTAGCATTTTCAGAAATATAATATTAGTGGGAGTAAAATGCTAAGCCAAATCCACTATCTTCCTTCTGTTAATATTCCAAAGAATTTCTCACATATATATAAGTAAATAGGGTGTAGAAAAGCCCTGTTTTCTACACTATAGAGTTACATGTTGGGATGTGGCTTAGAGAAAACCCAAGTAGCCCTCACCTGGACAGTGAATTGATAAAACACGGTTGGTGCTTTCTCTGGGAATCACACAATAGAAAGCAGTGAATGAACTGTACAAACAGCAACATGGAGGCATCTTCATTGTATTGTATTGACCTTCATGAAAATCTAAGAAATGGAATAAATGACATAAAATAAAATGAACAGAAATAAAAGATGCATGGAGATTATAAGTACATGTCTTGCATAATGCATTAACAATGAGAGAAGATATTAAACAACCTATAATGATTGTCTGTGCTAAGGAGGGTCTTCTGAGTGAGAAAAGGGAAGATAAGTACTTACATAGTAGAATGAATGACATAGTAGAACAAATGAATGAATGAATGAAATAAAAATAAGAGTGAGACTTGCTTGAACCAGGACAATGAAATATAAACTGTGGAAAGTAATTAACTCAACCTTTTGCACCTGACGTCTATTAAGAAAAGCATGCCCTACAGAAAGTTCTTACAATATGACCAGATTAGCCTGTAAATGAAATAGAAGACTTGGAATGTGCCTGTTGGCTGACCAGCAGCGAGTATTTAGGGGCCAATGTCATTTCCAAGGATAGATATTCCGGGGAACAATTGGCAATGGTTTCCTAATAGAGGCTTCCCACATCCTTTGGGGGCCTTCTTTGCATCTGGATATGGATGGCCTTCCAAGACATGGATTGCATATAATAAAAGCCTGTTTGATTTCTTTAAACTCTGAGGGACAGGGTGCCCTTTTAGAGCCAACATCCTGTCCACCCCCTGACATTTCATACAGTTGTTCCTTAATAGTTGGGGGAGTAAGATGGGAAGGAAATTGAATGTAGGAGCTTAGACATCACTTTCAACCCCATTTTTCTTTGAACCTGCAGAACTTCTCATGTGTAATTTTTCTGAGCCAGGAATTAAATAAAGGAGGAAATGGATCCGGAGTGTATAGTACTCTTTTGTACTTGCTAACAGCTGCTTATGCAGCTGAAGCCAGAGGGAAGGACATGATAGAGACATGAGCCAGGAGAGTTAACAGCTCCAAGAAGGCAGAACAGTGCTGTCCTGAGAATGTACTGGTGGGTCAAAGTGTGGCCATGCAGCTGTACTGGGCTGAGGCCACGAATTCTGCAGTTTTAGGGGTATAGCTGGGGTGAAAGACTGTGTGGGGGTAGCCAGGACCAAGTTTGCACTTTGGAAATCTTGCAGTTTCCAAGTGAACAAGATCAAGAATGAAAACTGAACAGGAAGCAGGGAAATTCCACTTCAGCAAATTATTTCATGTTCTTGTCTGGTTCTGGTAGGAAATCCCAGGATCTAAATCTGAGTAGCATCAACCTTTCATAAATATTATCTTGGTCTCCTTTCAGGAATATTAACTTATCTTCTATTTCATGTAGAATTTGTTTATCTGGAGTGATTCTGTCTGTCTATGATGGTAGCCACGAACCATAAGTAGTTGTTGAATACTTCTAGTGGGGTTAGTGTGACCCCCACTATTTTTGATGTTATTTCATTTTACTTAATATGTCTTTATATTTGAAAGTGAAGCGGTATAAAACAGTTTTTTTATTACATGCAACTTTCTTATATTTAAGGGACTACAACCCATGTTAATCCTGGAAAATTTAGCATCCAAATTGTGATATGCTGTTGGCTATAAAATATATTCCATATTTTGAAGATTTAGTTAAATAATATGATTAAGATAATCCATTAATAATAAATAATACATTAATAATAATATGCATGAATGAACTAAACAAGATATTTTGTATACATTGAGTAAATTATATTAACAAGAATTTACTTTTTATTTTTAATATCATGACTGGAAAACTTTGAAAATTATACAAGTGATACTGATTATACTTCTATACTTTCTTAATAGAAAAGCCATGTGATAGTTCTACTAAGATATAATAATAGATTTTATGGCATCAGTTTTTTTCTACACTTGTACTGTTTAGCATCAGAACTATAAACCATAAAATTTGATCAAATTTAAATAATAAAAAGGAAATAAAAAAACTCCAGTTGTTCAACATTTGGCCATTTCAACTCTGGTTAATGTCTATCTTGTTGGATTCTACCATCTTGGACTCAGAAATAGATGGAATTGTTGACTTTAATTCTTTACTTCTTCCCAATGCTTGCCCTTTGCCAGACAACTTTTCAGATCCTTTTTCAAAAGGTAATTTATAGAAGAAATTATAGAATTATATAAAGTCCAAGAAATGGCTCTCAATGGGAAAGTTCACTTTAGAATTATACCACTACACAAACCAAGGACCAGATGCCTGCTGACAGTGGACTCTCCAGTTCCTGGGCCACTCTCCTGGTCTGGGGTGAACCCTGGTGTGACCTGGTTCTAATTACCTGTTGTCCTCAAGGTCCACTTTGAATTTTTGTGCTGCCAATGGTCCCTCTCATATATGCCATCTCTTGTGGAAACCTCCTCATCTGCATAGAAATGATGTATTTCTTTTATACATGTATTTATCGACTCACATCTAATCTTTAGCAATTATGGTATTTACAGCCACATGCACATTTAATATAGAGTTTTATTTTCCCCTCTAGCATATTATCAAACAGGGTGTTATAAAATCTTTGATACTTTAAGATAAATGTACTATGTTCTTATCCAGATAATTATTTTCCAGATTTGGAAGCTGCGATATACAGGGATGCATGAATGAGACTAAATTTTTCAAAATATTTTCAAAAACAATGTGATTAATTACTTAATAGAAGAACCATGTGAGATGGTGCTGGAAAAAGCATGGGCTTGGGTTTGTATGTCTTGGTTCAAATTCTTGGTTTGTTCTTTTGAAAATATATGACTTGAGCAAGTAACTTAAACTCTGGGCTCCAATCATATATATATATATATATATATATATATATATTACAAGTAGTTAATATTATTGTTTTGAAAAGGCTGGCTTCTTTGTCTAGTACCCTAGCAAAATCAGGAACTTGTCAAATGGAGGAACAAGCTTCATTCATCTCTGTTCCCTCTTCTAGTCCAGACACTCACGAGAGGTATCTCACCCATCAAGTGAAAAAGGTGATTGCCTTCTGCCACTGCCTGTGTCACCTTGAGGCAGGAAACAGCTGAATTTTAACAGTAGATATTTCTTTTTCCTCATTCCCCTCAGGAGAGATAAGTAGTCAAAATACTTGTTGCTGAATCTATAAATTGCTTAGACAGAGGGAAAAGATAGAGAAAAGAATGTTCTTAAGCACAAAACTACTTATTTCATTTGGAGTGTTCCATGAACAGAAGAGGCAGGAAATGGTGGAACACAGAGCTTTTTTATATGCTGCCCATCTTCTCTTGGGGCTCAGAGATGGAAGAGACTTGCTGGACTAACACTCCCTGAGAAACAGCTGCAGTTTAAATGTGGAAAAGCTAAGTTCAATTGCATTGGGAAGTATTTTTGATTAACTGCAGGAGGAAACACCCAGCTTAAGCACTCTTACTAAAGCCTGCAGTGTGGGACAGAAGTGATCCCAAGTTGTTTGCTTGGTTGGGGTGAAATAGGAAAGATGGTGAGGCATAGTGACATTTAAGCCACATTTCCCAGTTTATTACTAATTTTCAGTTATCATAATTCCTTGCTTTACTTCAGCTCTATGGGGAGAACTGATGAAATGGAGGCTTGGGAAATAAAAAAAAAAAAGAATTTCAAAGAGCTAAGGTTCAGCTATTTTTATTAAATAATAAACCATTTAGGGGAGTAGCAATTGCTTTGAATTATCCACTAGTTGGGATAGACTCCTATCAGAATAATCAGATGTTATTCCATGGCATAAGACTCTTGCAGCTATTTGTAACTTCTTTTCCATTATTTTCCCCCATAATTCACTTTAAAGGGAATTCAAACAGTAAAAGTCTGTCAGCCAAATCAAGCGCTTCCTGTTTTGTCTTTAAAGTAAAAAGGCAACTACTTTAAATAAACTTGTTAATGTCTTCACCATCATTGTTCACACCACAGCTCCAATGGCAAAGCCTGGGGACACATGCCAACTCAAATCACTTCCTGAAAATCTTAGGAGTCATTAGCAAGAGTGACTTGGGAGAGTCTACAAATAATTTAACATCTGTCATACATAGGTTTTTTTTTTCTGGAATTACAAATGAGGATGTGGCAGTTCTGTGTCCTCTCATGTGTCAAGCCCATGAGACAGACAAATTCAGAAACAGGTGGCTATCTTGGCTTTGTTGACTGGAGAACAAGACTGAGGTTGCAAACTATTTTATGTCCCATGATTCTTGCCACAAAGTATATTTAGACAAAAATGGTTCTCTAGTTCAGTCCTTTGCAAAGTGTGTGCCAGTTATACGTGTGTTGTAGGTGCTGCTATCTTGGTTTCATGAGGAAGAAGGTAGAGCCTTAGTGGCCTCATTAGCTGTCTCTAGCCTCAAGCATCCATCCTCCCTCTCTTGAGGCCAGGATGTATGTGCAAGTGATTTAATAAGGAAGTACTCCTGGGAGAAACCTACAAGAAAGTAGGAAACTGAGGAGAGAGGAGGAAATTGAGCAGGTGAAAAATCTCTAATGAAGTTCTAGACTCAACCTCATTCTAAAGGAGCTTTAGAGCATAGTAGCACATTAGCTTTAGCTACACTTTGAAATAAAGAAGAACTTTTTTTGTCCTGCCATGGTCAGACATCAGCTGCAGACAGTTCACAAAGAACATGAACTTCCAAGCACTGCTGGAGGCAGTGGGAGTGAAGCATCAGTAGCACCAGAGAAATCCCGTCAACAACGGTGCAGGGTCTGAGTCATAAGCAGCAAAGCCCATAGAAGAGAATGGGAACAGAACCACAAAAGAGAGTTAGAATTTTGAGTTGTAAATACAGATATTAATTGTTGAGAAAACATGAATATATAATGGCATTAAAACTTTTTAAACAAATCTTCTTAAACATGGGAAAAGTTTTACAAACATACACCCAGGAAATAAGTGACAATTTCCAAGTGTGCTTGTAGCACAATTTGCAGGCTGAATTGCATTCTTTCCAAAATTCATATGCTGAAGACCTCTCCTCTACAGTACCTCAGTATATTACCTCATATAGAAACAGGGCAGTTGCAGATGTAATAGTTAAGATAAGGTCCTAGGGAGGGACCCATAGTAAAGATCAAGATAACTGGTGTCCTCCTGTACTTGGAAGTTTATTGCAGCACCATTTATAATTGCAAGGACATGGAAACAACCCAAATGTCCCAAAACAGATGACTGAATGAAAAAGATGTGGTATATATGCACAGTAGAATACTACTCATCAATTAAAAATGACAAATTTGATGAATTTGAGATAACTTGGATGGACCTAGAAGAAATCATATTAGCAGAAACAAGTCAGAAAGAAAAAGAACAGAAATCAAATGGTTTCACTAATATATGGGATGTAGGAAAAACAAACGTAAGGCCAGGTAGAAAAATCAAAACAAGCTAACAACCAAACTAAAGTACACAACTGGGGGTGGGGGAATGGGTGAGAAGGGTCAGGGAGGGGAGGTGGTGGTGGGTGAGCCCCAGGGAATACAAAGATGTGAAGTATGTATATAAATTAAATATTTAAAATATAAAAAAATAAGAAGAAACAGAAAACTTGTGAACCACGTGCAGTTTTATAACCAATATTAACTCAATTTTAATAAAGAAAGCCCTAATATACTAAGATGTGATTATTTAATTAGTGATGTTTACAAATGTTTTTCAAATAGAAATAACCTATGTTGTGGAGGTATTGAATGCATGTGGACCAATATTTGAAAATTATGTGTAGCATTTAGTTTCATATTGAATTGTAGACCTTGAATTTTGAATAAAACAAAAGCCTAGAGAAGAAGAAGATAACGTGTCCTCATACACTTGTACTCACATGTTTATTGCAGCACTGCTTACAATAGCCAGGGTATGGAAGCAACCCAAATGCCCCCAAACAGACGAATAGGTCAGAAAGTTGTGGTACTTGTACACAACAGAATATTATTCATCTATCAAAAAAGACAAGCTTATGTCATTCACAGCAACATGGATGGAGCTAGAAGGAATCATGTTAGTGGAAATAATACAGAAAGAAAAAGAGAAATACTGAATGGTCTCACTTCTTTGAGGGATAAAGGGAAAACAAACAAACAAATGGACAAGAATAATTTAAAACACCAAAATGAAATGCACAACTATGAACAGGAGGGAAAGGAGGGAAGGGAGGGGAGGGAGGGGGGGCAAACCCTTGAGATTACAAAGTTGTGAAATGTATATATAAATTAAAAAATATATATCTAAAAAAACACATCAATAAACTTTATATATACACACACACACAAAGAATAATTTAAAACTGTCAACAGAACTGAAGCACAGAGCAAGAGAGGGTGAGGAGGGAAAAATCTGGGGAGGGATAGGCACAAGAGATTAAGATGGTTCATGGGTGTTAAGGTGGTTGGAGAACCTCAGGGTAGACAAGCAATTGGTGTCCTTATAAAAGAAAAAATGTGACTTTGTGTTACTAGAAAAAGCCTCAAAGCTGCTTTGAGCTGTTAAGGGTTTCACGAGATATACATGCTGTCCCAAACTGGTCAAACCGTAAAGCAACATGTGCAGACGAGATCGGGCACGTTCAGGGTGGTATGGCCGTAGACTAAAGCAACATGTGCAGAGAGCACTCTCAGTGACCTAAAATTGCTTTAGGTTTACTAAGGTCTATTAGCAGAGGAAAACTTCTACCCAGTAAGTGGTTAGCCTCCACTCTCTGAACACATGGTCTGTTCAGAAGCATGACCTAGTAGTGAGCTACACTGTGTCTATGAATGAGTACTTCTGGCTTCCAACTGCCCCTGCTTTGTTTAAACAGTCCTAGAAATCCTAACTTCCTTCAGAAAGGGGAGGGAATGTTGAGAGTGGTCTCTCTGTTTCCATACTTGATTCAAGTAGTAACATTTTCTTTGTCACACATCATCATCTTGGTCTGGTCAGCTGACTATAACAAGTCAAGCAACAAATTCTTTGTGTTTCATAATAGCTCCCACAGGTGTCCTGCTACTTAAGGATATCTAGGAAGAGATCATATTTTTGTTTTTGTCATCTACGTATTTTCCTGCCAGAAAGTGTAATTTGGGAAAAACATTTGAGACTCAGAGAGGAGCCAACCTGAGGATAAAGCCAACCTACTGAAGATAATCGATCAGTAAATTAACCTGGATTCAGCATGGCATTGTCAAATCAATCTAATTTATGGAATTCATTTGTGCTGAAAACTGCCTTATTACTAGCTATCTTGTGTGGAAATATGAATTTCCGTGTTATTTAGACAACTTGAGTTTATTTTTCTGTTATTCCTGGTCAAAGTATTCTAAGAGATAGTTATAGATATAATTTTTTCTTCAATATTTGTTAGAACTCTTCACAAGCTTTGCATTTCTCTTTTCGTCAGAGTAAATGCATTTTTCTTGCTGCCTCACACTTTAGTCAGTTGGGGGTGGAGGTTCTACAGTGCTAAGTTTTGAGAAGAAGAATAATTTCATACAGAACTTAAGTTAAATTCATATGACCACAATATTAATATATGGGGGTGGAGGGATTCAACATTACAATAATAAGCATGCCTTTTAATTGGCAGCAAAAAGGGGGAGGTAATGAACCTCTTGGCATAGCTTGGGAGCCTGCCAAGGCAGAGTGGATGTGAGATGATTCAGAGATCTATAGGAGACCTTACTAAAGAGTGGATGCCACTTCTCAGGGAAAGAGTCCCTGAGTTTTTCTCTGGACTCTGGAGAAGGTTTCAGGAAGCTTCAGGACTGTGAACATAAAGTCCATCGGTACCTCATATTGCCTTCATTTCAGCACCTATACTTTTGTCTTTTCTTAGAGGTATTTTCTTCAGGACAACCTGTTAATTTTGATTTAAACAGGGCCTCTCTACACATTCAGGTGTGTATGTATGTGTGTTTTTTAAATTTGCTTTTGCCTCTTGTGTATCTGTTCATCATAGCCTTTGTAAATAAATGGTTGCTTTCTATTGGCAACTTAAGCAACTATCACTTGCCCCTACTTATTCATATATCAAGGTTATTGCACTGTTGATACATACAGCATCTGCATTTGTCAGATTCATTACCACATCAGCACACTTCCCCTCTGCCCCTTACCGTTTGGTGTGATCACATGACTTACCTTGACTGGTGGAATATGAGCAGAAAGATGTGTTAGTTTTGGGAGAGAGATTCTAGAAATTCTGATTCTCTGCTTTTGTTTTCCCTATGATGCTCCAGAGATAAGAATTAGACAAGATGATGTCTGCTCTGTTGGCCTGAGTTTTAAAGAGCAAATGATGAAGAACAGATCCTATCACACAGTAAGGATCATCTATAACAAGTGTTTCCTTAGCCCTGAATATCTTTTTTTTTTCTCCTGCAACAGAATCTGGCCTATCCTCTATGGTACTAATATGCTTCATTTATTCATTTGCTTATTTGGTTATCATCTGTCTTTGATATTGGATGGTAAGTACTATCAGGGGAAGCATTATATCTGTTTTATTCCAAATGCAGCGACTATGCTCAGCACGATGCCTGAACATACAGTGGATTTTTCAATACTGTTTATTGATGAAGTGAACCTAATCTAAATGAACTAAAAAATTCAAAATTAGCGGTGGGATAAAAATAACTATAATTTCATGTAAGCCAAGCCTATTACCTATTTCACCTACTTTTAAAATCAGTTCACAGACTAATGCCAATTTCCCCAAATATGTTAAGTAAATTCAAGTCTGAGCGGCCTCTCAAGTATAAGAACGTCTGGACCCAGAAATAACTACACTGTAAACATATTAACAAAATATAACAAAAGGAGTGGACTGTATTATCCTTTAAAAAATAAATAATGTGAAACAGCTTTTAAGATTTATGAATGAGAAGCTGAAAGGAAATAAAGTGAAAGCTGAAGGGAATATTTTGAAGTAGATGATCGACAGAAGGAAACCTATTGAAAACAGAAGGCCTTAAACTACACAAAGCAAAAATGGAATCCATTTGGAAAGGAAGAAAACACTCGCCATCCAAGTAAAGGATGACTCAACGCAACAGGAGCCACATTAGGCACCTAAGGAGACTCACTGGGGCACTGGTGGGAGTTTTGGGGAAGTCCCCAAATCCATTAGGGCTCCAGATATTCTTTTGCTCAAGAAGATGGGCTAACATGGGAGAACTGGCTACTATGGTGTAGATGAGGTGTTCTTGTTATCAGGTTATCTGTTAACAGCATTGCAATGAGGATTAGCAGCAATAATAATTTATCTGAAAGTTATTTAGTAGAAGAAAAAAATATTGAAATGTCATGGAAATTAAGGTCAAATGGAAATGGGGCAAACAACAGCCACTTGCAAAGGAAACTGCCTGGTGTTCATTCTATTTCTTCAAGCTGAGTTTTATCTTTTTGATCTTGTATGATGAGCCAGTAAGGGTTGTTACTATCTTGTGAATACATCCCCTCCCACTGGGTAGAGGTCTCTGGAAGTTTTAGGTTACTAAGATGATTGAGGAAGGAGACGATGCTGGTGAAAATGAAGGTTAAGAAGAGGATCTTGGGGAGAATACCAAAGGATGATTCTGACAACGTCTTGGATTTCCATAAGGAAATGAAAAAAATATGATTAACTATTGTATGAGAAGGGATAGTAGAGGAGTGTCAAAAAGGGGAAAAAAAAGTAAGTGGAAGTGTGGGTAATCAAGAATCCAAGGTGGCAAGGTCAGTACCTTGATAGTACCATTCCCATTTATAGATCTGAGAACAAAGATTAGAGAAATTTAGCAACTAGTCTATTATGATATAGCTACTAAGTAGACTACATTGTATTGTAGTCTTCATATTTACTATTTAATTTATAGTGTGAATTTCTTCTTTTATTTAATACAAAAGACTTTCATCTAATAAATATAAGTTAATACTTGCTGCATTATTACTAATGTCAGGTACCTTTCTAAATATTTGACATGTATTATTTTATTTGCAATTATCCCATGGGATACCTATGTCTATGTTTACACAGATAATAAAGGGAAGATCTAAAAATTCTCAGTTAGGATGTGAGCTTATAAAATTTTGTCAGCTGCTATCCATATTTAATTTTGGTACTTGCTCAGTCAATCATGAATATACTTTGACTGTGGAGGTCAGAATTTTTCTCATCTGTAATATGAAGAGAGTATAAAATGACATGGAGAATTTTTTCCAAATATTAAGTAGATAGTAAAATGTGAAATTGCTTTGTAAATATTAATATAAAAGGCTGTTCCCATTTTAATCATAGTAAATTTTCAATTGAATTATGGAAAGGGGAAATTTTTTCTAAATTGGTGGTCAGAGGTTTCTGAAGTTCATGATCAATAATGTTTGTTGACTGAAATAATCACCACTGTGATGTGAAAAATGTGAAAAAAATTTTAGTTGATCTTCTAATGTGTTATACTAGCAGATATGTTATCACAAAAGCAGAGGGATTGGAAAATCAACCTGGGGTGAATATGGGTAGGGTGGGGGCAGGGGTATGAATCTGTTCCAAGAAAGCTCCCAGAGGAACTACATTTTGGCTGAGGCTTAATGGATGAATATTATTATCAAGAGAGATTAATATAAAAAGTGCATCCTGAAATGAAAAGCAGAGGTATACAGTGAATTCTAAAAGTTCCCAACAGTTTAGCATATTTGGGGGAAAGAAACTTGTATGTCATGAGTGGAAGGAATAATTCACAGTGCTCTGTGATGGAGAGTCATATTTAAATGTCTGTGAACTGAAGGCAAGATTTGATTTTTATTTTAGATGACTTGGACATGATTGCCATGTGGTGGATGGACTGAACAGATGCAAAGGGAAAAGAGCATGTTTGTACAATTTTTAGACCTGGGTGGAGTAGTTACAATAATCAATGAAAGAAGCAAATTGATAATGATTTCCTCAGATTTTGAGATTGAATTTAACCAATAGAATGAGTTTCAACAGGAAAAACAATAAAATTCTGCTTTGGTCTTTAAAAAAGGCAGTTGAGAAAGTATAAGCAGAATGGAGTTTTGACACCATTTAGAAAAAAACAACTAAAATATGTGGTGTTAGATGTGGTGATGTGATCATGACTTCCTTGACCACAAATCAAATCTGTGCCAAGTGTACTGAAGAGCTGAGTCTAGTTTGATAGACATAAACAAAATGGTTCGTGGTTGTCTTGTCTGACAACCTCTCAGTTGTGTCTTTTCCCACATTCTACTCCATCACCTATCAAATGGCAAATCCATTATTAGTCTCTGAAGGTTTAAGGATAAGCACACATTTACCTTTGCACTGAGTGTCAGGAAGAATGGAAGTATTCCCTAGAAGGACTTTTTATATATTGAAACTTTATATAAGCTTTTCAAATGTATTAAGTCATGCTTGTTTTTGTCTACAACCACTGAAAAGAGAACCTAGAACCCTACAAAGAGATATTTTTTCATGCCTTCTTGTGTTTCCCGTCCCTAGCACAGTGTTTGACACAATCCAGGCACCTAATATCACCAAAAAACTGAATGAATGGATGCATGGATGAAAGAATGAATAGCGTTAACTGGAGCATGGAGTGAAAAAATATGTGAATATGCAGTCCACATCAGGGCCAACAGCTGTAACAAATCTATGAAGAAAATGTATGATCTGTTATTGTCTTCTCTGAGAAGTAAATGATCTGCTGTGAGACCTCATTTCTTTCTACATCCCTATTTCACATGCGCACACCCAGAAAAAAATCCCCCACCACCTCCTTGTAGCCTCAGCTGCCTTCCCCAAACCTCCTTCCCCCATGAACTAGGAGGCATTTGACTCTCCTCCTGTGGTTGTTCCCTGGGCCTCTGGTTCCTGTTCTCTGATGTCATCACAGCTGGCCATCATATGTCAGAGTCCAGGGTGGGATAACATGGGTCTCTCTCTGTTCAGGCTAGAAAGTTGCAAATGCCTCCTTTGGCAGTCAGAGTGAGACACGCCAAACCAAGGATGCATGCATGATGAGAGCTCTGGTTAGGGAACCTGCTCTGGACTCTGTCCTGAGAGTCAAAGATGCTCAAGGCTCTGAAAGCTCTTTTCAGCACAGTCTTGCAGGAGGACCAAAGAAGCCTGAAATTGCTGTCTGTTTTCTAGAGTCAGGGCAGCCATTTCTAGGTTTCACCACTCGCAGAAGGGTTAACGATCTGTGTGGTTAAATAGAAAGTGTCTAATTTACAAATAGTGTATGCAATTCAAAAAGGACATTAAATATTTTACCTTATTAATCTTTAAAAATTGGCTCATTAAAAAAGCTAAAATAAAAATTAACTAATGGACTCATGTTACTTGAGATTCATAGGGAGATATTGTTAAAATTTTTTTTCATTTTATTGATTTGTCACCATTGTGCATTAATTGATCCCTCCTCCTCCCTCCATATACCCCCTCTGTATCCCCCCCTCCAGTCACTCCATCTCCCATTTTTCTGCAATTTGTTGGTTGGTTAAGTTGATGTTCAGTTGTTGGTTGTCTGTCCTGTTCTCTTCTGATATCTGGTAAATGTGTGTGTGTGTGTGTGTTTTAAACTCCGGGACTTTCCCACTTCACTAACATTTGTTAACTATCCTGATCCTTTGTGCTCTTCACCTCTCCCACCTTCTTCCCCCTTCTCCTCTCTTGCTCCATGGTTCAGTCCCATTGGTTGTTTTCATTCTTTCTTATTTGTTTTTCCCTATATCCATCATATAAGTGAGACCATCCTGTACTTCTCTTTTTCTTTTTGACTTATTTCTGCTAATATGAGTTTCTAGTTCCATCCAGGTTGCTGCAAATGACATGTGTTTGTCCTCCTTGATGGATGTGTAGTATTCCATTGTGTATATGTACCACATTATTTTCAGCCAATCATCTGTTTTGGGGCATTTGGTTTGTTTCCAATTTTTTGCAACTGTAAACAGGGCTGCAATGAACATGCACGTACATGTGTTCTTTTGAATTAATGTCTTCATGTCCTCTGGGTAGATTCCTAGTAGTGGGATTGCTGGGTCAAATGGTAAGTCCACTTTCAATTGTTTGAGGGTCCTCCACACAGTCTTCCATAGTGGCTGAACCAGTTTGCACTCCCACCAGCAGTGTAAGAGAGTTCTTTTTTCTTCACATCCATGCCAACATTTGTTGTTGT
This sequence comes from Uropsilus gracilis, assembly GCA_004024945.1. Taxonomy (NCBI): domain Eukaryota; kingdom Metazoa; phylum Chordata; class Mammalia; order Eulipotyphla; family Talpidae; genus Uropsilus; species Uropsilus gracilis. Next base: position 19,395 of record PVHY01011783.1, on the reverse strand, counting down.
CTGTTTTATTTATATGGGCCATTCCTACTGGTGTAAGATGGTATCTCAGTGTGGTTTTAATTTGCATTTCCCTGATTATTAGTGAGGTGGAGCATTTTTTCATGTGCCTATTAGCCATCCGTATCTCCTCTTTGGTGAAGTGTCTTTTTAGTTCTTCTCCCCGTTTTTTGATTGGGTTTTTTGCTTTGTTTTTGTTGAGCTGTAGGAGCTCTTTGTAGATCTTTGTTACCAGACCTTTGTCACTTGTCTGGAGGGCAAAACTTTTCTCCCAGTCAATTGGGTTTCTTTTTGTTTTGTTTGTTGTCTCTTTTGCTGAACAGAAACTTTTCAGTTTGATATAGTCCCAGCTGTTTATGTTTTCCTTCATTTTTTTTTTTGCCAGCAGTAGTTGTTTCCCCAAATGGATTTCTGAGGTGAAATTCATGAAGGGTTTTGCCCAGGTTTTCTTCTATGTATTTTATGATTGCAGGTCTCACTTCCAGGTCCTTTATCCATTTGGAGTTAAGTTTTGTACAGGGTGTGAGGGTGTTATCCTGGTCCATTTTGTTTACAAGTTTTGATCCAGTTTGCCCAGAACCATTTACTGAAGAGGCTATCCTTGTTCCAGGGGATGTTTTTTGCCCCTTTGTCAAAGATTAGTTGACTGTATATGTATGGTTTTACTTCTGGTATTCAATTCTGATCCATTGGTCTATTTGTCTGTTTTTGTACCAGTACCATGCTGTTTTAAGCATTATGGCTTTGTAGAATAGTTTGAAGTCTGGAATAGTAATACCTCCATTCTCTCTACTGTTTGTCAAAAGGGTTTTGGCTATTCGGGGTCTTTTGCTGTTCCATATGAATTTCAGTTTGTTCTATCTTTTCAAAATATGTCATTGGGATCTTTATTGGAATTGCATTGAATCTGTATATGGCCTTTGGTAGTATGGCCATTTGGATAATGTTGATTTTTCCGATCCATGAACAGGGAATGTCTTTCCATTTTTTACATCATCTTCTATTTCTTTTAAGAATGTTTTATAGTTTTCTTTGAATAGGTCATTTACATCTTTTGTTAGGTTAATTCCTAAGTATTTGATTTTCTTTGGTGCAATGGTAAATGGGGTGGTTTTTTTTATTTCTTCTTCTTCTGATTGATTCTTTGCATATATGGATGCTGTTGATTTTTGTGTGTTGATTTTGTATGCAGCTACCTTACCAAATTGGTTTATTATTTCAATCAGCTTTTCTGTCGATTTTTCTGCGTTCTCTACATAGAGAATCATATCATCCGTGTATGATAACTTTATTTCTTTGTTCCCTATTTGGATTCCTTTTATGTCTTTCTCTTGTCTTATTGCCCTAGCTAGGACTCCAGAACTATGTTGAAAAGGAGTGGAGAGAGTGGGCATCCTTGCCTGATTCCGGACCTTAATTGGAATGGTTTCAGTTTTTCCTCATTGAGGATGATATTTGCTGTGGGTCTGTCATATATAGCTTTTATTATGTTGAGGTATGTTCCTTTTATACCAATTTTTTCCAGGGCTTTCATCATGAAAGAATGCTGAACTTTATCGAATGCTTTTTTCCACATATATTGATATGATCATATGGTTTTTGTTCTTCTCTTTGTTGATGTGGTGGATTATGTTGATTGATTTTCAGATGCTGAACCATCCCTGTGCCCCTGGGATGAATCCCACTTGGTCATGATGGGTGATCCTTTTTATGCAATGTTGGATTCGGTTTGCCAGGACTTTGTTTAGAATTTTTGATCTGTGTTCATTAGGGAGATTGGTCTGTAGTTCTCTTTCTTTGCACTATCTTTATTCGGTGTTGGAATTAGTGTAATGTTTGCTTCCTAGAAGGTATTTGGTAGCTTTCCTTCTTTCTCATTTTTTGAAAGAGTTTTAATGATACTGGTGTTAGTTCCTCTTTGAATGTTTGGTAGAATTCATTTGTAAAACCATCTGGACCTGGGCTCTTGTTTTTAGGGGGACCTCTAATGACTGCCTCAATTTCACTGCTTGTGATTGACCTGTTTAAGTTTTCTATTTCGTCTTTGTTCAATTTTGGATGACTGTATCATTCTAGGAATTTGTCCACCTCTTCTAAGTTGCTGTATTTGTTTGCGTATAGATGTTCATAGTAGTCTCTAATTATCTTTTGGATTTCTGCTGGGTCTGTTGTAATATCCCCCTTTTCATTTATGATGCTGTTCATTTGAATCAGAAAGAAAAAGAAAAATACTGGATGGTCTCACTTATATGAGGGATAAAGGGAAAACAATCTAACAGACAAGGAAAATTTAAAACTAATTTTTACCAGAATTGAAGCATAGAGCATGAAATGGGGGTGAGGGGAATACTGGGGAAGGGAGAGGCACAGAAGACTGGGATGATGGTTCAAGGGTGATAAGGTGGTAGGAGAACCCTGGGGTAGGTAACAATGTAAAATAAAATGACTAATATAATACATTTTAAAAAGAAAAAAAAGAAAAGATGATGGGAATAAAACATGGATGAGGGAGTAGGACACTTACCTAAGATGTGAACAGCAAGAAAACAGGTTCTGATTCAACCTTCAAGAGGAACTACAGCAATTTAAAAAATCCTCACCTTGGAATTTACTAGAACAAATGCACTGCCTTACTATACATAAAGTTTTTGTTTTGAGTTGTGTGAAAAGCTTCCCTATTGTTGAGCATTTGAACTGCAGCTAGATGGAATTACAATGTTCTATACACACTGAATTTCAAAGATGATGCAAAATTTCAAAATATGAAACATCAATATTTTGAATTTATTTATAGTGAATATTTTTATATATAAATGAACTGAATTTCCTTGGTTAAACAAAGTATCTTGTTAATTTTATTTTTCTTTCAATTTTTAAATGTAGCAGTTTTAAATCTTATAATGTATTAAAAATCTTAAAATGTAGCAGTTTGAAATTCTTAAAAAATCTTAAAATTGACATTATATTTCTATTGAACAGTGTTGATTAGAGGAAAACCCTCCTGGAAATTTTGTGATTGTGGTTTACAATTTGCATAATCTAAAGTACTTTATGAATTTCCCTGCTATTTCTCTGTGCAATTTCTCTACTTAATTCTCACAGAATTCATGTAGAATGAGTAGGGCAGTTCATTATTCTTAGTCCTTGAGACTGAAAAATGAGGCTCAGATAATGTAAATGACACCCATAGAATCACATTAAGTGGCAAGTGTCAGACTAAGGCTAACTCTGGAAACATCTATGTTTCAAACCAATGCTTTTTCCCCTATTATCCTGTTTTGTGGGTGGTAGAAATCCCAGTGCCTATTCTAGAATTCTTATTTTCTCCAGAAGAGAGTTATTTAAAGGGAAGAGTTCAAAAAACTTAAGTTTATGAGGAACAGAGGTCTTCCATATATCTCAATTTGACTAAGACTGAAGTGGTGACATGGGCAGTTTTATGTGTTCATAAAACTAGGCATTGCCATTAGCTGTGTCTGAAAAATACAGAGGCATAAACCAAACAAGGGTACTTCCTTTACTGACTTTGTTGCAGATCCTGGGTGGGGAAGAGAAAATGAATCATGAAGAGGGTGTGTAGAGGGAAATTAGAGCATTTCTGGTTTTTAGGAGGGGAGGATAAAGAGATAAAAAAGAAAAGAGCAGAGACTGGGGGACACATGGACAGACTTTTGGGAATGGGGGGACACGAGAATGATGGGCAGGTAAAGAGTAGCCCGAGTGGCCAGGCTGGATGAAAACCCCCTGGAAGAGTGAGCTGGTGGTGGCAAGAAGCCATGGTGGGAGAGTGGCCGGTAGAAGAGTAGCCTGTGTGGAGAGTGTGGTGCCTCAGCAAGGTAGCATGGAAAGCTGGTACTTGGAGATAGCCAGGAATTTTGAAAACTGATTTTCACATCAGTATTTGTTGAAAAGTTTGAAGAGCCTTGGAGAAGCAGAGAAGCTCAGAACACTAGACAGAGAAGAAGCAAAGAGAAGATGCTGGAGAAGGATTGGACTTTGCAGAGTGTCTGCTTCAGGCTTGGAGGGGTAAAGGGGCACCATCATGAACATGTTTCTTGGGGCCTTTGGGACTAAAAATGGTGACAGGGGTGAGATAACTGGCCACTCGTGGCTTTAAGGACTTTTTGTTTACCTGGTTAATTTTCTTGTAAATAAAACCCTTTATTCAAATTGCATTTGACTGGCAATTGCTATGTGTGGGTGTTAAGAACCTGAAATAATCGGGGTGGGCAGAATCCGCATTTTAAAAGTGCCACTTTTTCCCCCCTTTGATTTATTAGTTGGAGGCTTCTGCACCATTTTCATACAGTATCAAGACCACTCTCAACACTGAACTTTATAACCCACTGTTGCTAAGAACTTGAGACCATGCTCCATTACAAAAGCACTCTTAGTCATGCAGGCTTGAGCAGCATTGGACTTAAAACTGAATTCTTTTCAACACATGGCATTAAATATATTTTAATCTCTCAGAGGATGTGGACTCCAATTTCTAGGAATTATTTTCAAAAACTGTGGTGTTCTGAAAAAAGTCATTTAGGAAATTCTGCCCTACAACAGAAGGAAGATGCAAGGACAGGTCTGAAGCTTAGCTTCTCTCCATGTGTAAACCAGTCTCCAGTGTTGAAAGAGGATCAGAAGGAATCGTGTTTCCCAAATTAGATGCATTTGCTAGCTTTGGCAACTGTTCAGGACAAAGATGGATGTTTAAAAGTGATTTTCAAACTATAGACAATTAGAATCAGGTCAATAAGTAATTTGTTTAGCATCTTAATAAGATTTAAATACAGAGCCAAATAGCTGCCCTTTTAAACCACATGAACACATTGACTGCCTGGAAGTATTCTCTGACATTCTAGCAACTTTCTATACAAAATCTAGTAAAATGGAAAAAAAAAGAATTTATAAAGCCCAAAAGTTCAGGGAAAGATTTCGATAGTTGATAGCATTAGGTCTGCCAATATTACTATCTATTGTTAGTAAGACAATAGATATGAATTTTGTTTTTGAAAGCAACTTTTCTTCAATTATGTGATAAAAAGTATGCCAAAATGCATATTAATTTGCTTTTCATTTCCTTTAGGCTAACCAGAACGAAACACAGAATCCAGAAATGTCAGTAGGAAATAGAGAATAAGAATCTGCTTATTCAAAATATTGTGCTCACTTTGTTTTAGATGCTAAGGATTCTGAATACTAATAAACAACTCACTAAAGAGGATATTCAGAAAGTCAAAAGACATATGAAAAAGTGTTCTTCATCACTTTTAGAAAGACAGATGCAGACTAAAACCACCACAAGATTATATCTCATAACCATGCAATGGCGCAAATTATAAAAGACTCCCAACAAGTGTCAGAGATGAAGAGTAAAAGGAACCCTATTACCCTGCTGATGGGAATGTGAACTGCTACAACTATTATTATAAAAAGCATTCTGGATTTACCTTAAAAATGGAAATACTGTATGACCATTCTTAGGTATCTATCCATAAAATATGAAATCATCAACCAAAAACTCCACTATTACATAGTTACAATATCAAGGACATGGAATCAGCCTAAATATCCACCAACAGGTGCATGCTGTGTAGTATTACACAGGCACAATAAAGGATGAAAGATAGAGCTTTTCAACAAAATAGGGAGAATTTGAGGGAATTATAGAGCAAAGTAAATCCAATGATAAAAACAAATACTAGACTACATAGCAGACAATTAAATATGGTAAAAAAAAACACTTAAAAAAACTAATGGACATAAATAAGCATCCTGAGAACTGTGAGATTAAGAGGGAGTGGAGAGGAAATGGGGCAAGGGGATATAATAGATGGTGTTGGGGAACCAAAAAAAATGCTGTGATGGGTGAGTGAAAAAGGGAAGTCACAGAATGCCGTAGAGCAAGTCTGCTCAAGTAAAAAGGATATGGATCTTTGAATCTTGTATTTTACTTCTTCCCTCCTTCACATCTGCACACTACTTTCTGTTTAAAGTATTATGTTTCTCCATATATTTGCAGCCCCATGTCCAGCAAAGTCAGTGATTCTAATGTGGGTAGATTTTGACATTTAAATGTAGTACATCATAATCCTTGCTTAACTCATTCCATTTCAGCTGCCTGTACTAATTTAAAGGCTCTATTCTCTACGTCTTGGGGTCCACTTATTACAGGAAGTTGGAGCTGGGATTATTTAACTTCACTAACCAGTTGTGTGGTATGATTACCACGTTAACAACACCTGACATTCCTTATCCTTATAAAAATCATGCCAGTGGGCAAGGCAGGTAATGCAAATGAGTGAAGTTGATTGTGATATGAAGGTGAAAAGAGGACTCTGCAATGACTTAGTAGTGAACTCAGGGAATTTATCAAGTGAACATAGCCAGAGAGACCAGACCCAAATTTTTATTGAAGGAGTTTATTATCTGTAGATAATGGAGACAAAGAATGTGAATTTCTCCACAGACTGCTTAGGGAAAAGGTTTGAGATGGAGACAAAGGGGTTTTAAGTTGGGTCTTAGCCATAATATTGGTTCTCTGTTCATCATCTGAACATGCTCAGATGAGGTTCCTACATTGATCTCTGGGGCATTTTCAGAAAATTGCAGCCTATCTTCTCCCTATGACAGGTTTTAGTACGAATCAGAGTGATGTGAATCTGGGGTCATGAAGGATGGGTTTGCACATCAATGAGATTTATAACTTAATTGGCTATTCAAGCTGCATTGGGGGTGGCTGGAGTCTGGCTTCTCAGAGGGAAATATGTGGTTTAGCTAGACAACGAGGCTTTGGAATAACTCAGCTAACAATTTTAACTGTCCTGCTGGATTGAATCCTTTGTTTCCTTCTATTCCTAGAAGTAACTGTCTTAACCACTTATCTTCCCATTCCTTGAGGTCTTGGTTTACCACAGATCCAGAAGTAATTGTGGAAGCATGAGGAATGAAGACACAGGGGTACAGAGGAACCCACTTCTCTAAGTGGAGGGATCCTCTGGCCTCTCTCCATGTTGTCTTTCACTCTTACCCAGAGATAAGTGTCTGCTCTTGGGCTTCTGAGCTCAGCCTCTTTCTTATTCTTTCCCACTGACATTTTCCTGTGTGAAAAGACATATGCTTGGTTTGCTCCGCTATGTGGTAAGTCCAACAGAGACAGGCTCTTAATGAAAAGACCTTCAGTGGCCCCTCACTGCTTGTGATGGGTGACTAAGTCTAATTTTTTCCAGGGTTTGATATTAAGAAGTCTGTTGTTTCTGCTCACCTAAGTCACATCTTTCATCTTAGACTGTCAGCAGTAACGGGGATATTTTATCTTCACCTGCCATAATCTTTTCTTTACTCTCATTTTTCAACTTAGAAACTCAAGTGAGAAAAGCAAGGGTATGATTTATTGGAATCTGTGATGTTTTGATTTTTAAGATATAAATATTTTGGTTTCTATCCTGGTTTCTGGCTGAAGCTCATCAAACACTTATAATCTCCTCAGTGATGAGAGTGACAGAAACTGTTTTTTGCCATGTTAAGCAACTAACTCTTGGAAAGTGTCTGAGGAAGGCGGCTGGTTGCCTGGAGAACCAACCATTTGATTAGAAGGTTAGAACTTTTCATCCCAATGTCTGGACCTCAAGTGAAGGGAGAGGGACTGGATATCCCATCACTGCTAATGGCTAGAGATTTAACGAACCATACCTATATATTCAAGTCTCCACAAAAAAACCCAATGGACAAACTTTGGACATTTCTGTGAAGATTTGCAGAGATCAGTGTGCTTGGAGAGGGAGTGGAAGTTACATGTCTTTCCTCCACCCCATACCCTTTCCATTGTTTCTATCTGGCTGTTCCTGATCTATATCCTTGTATAATAAACCAGCGAACTAGTAAGTAGAATGTTTTCTGAGTACTGTGAATCACTCTAACAAATTAATTAACCTGACAAGGAGATCATGGGAACCTTTGTTTATTAAGAGAACACAAGCAACAGGGCTTACAATTGGTATCTGTATTGTGTGGGATATTGAGCTTGCAAACTGTGGAATGTATGTTATTTCCTGGTAATAGTGTCAGAATTGAATCGAATTGTAGGACACCCAGCTGGTGTCAGAATTCTTTGGTGCTGTGGGACACCCCTACCCCCACCTTAGAAATGAGAATGTAGAACCAATGGCCAATGTTGCTTGATCTAATATTTGAAGAGAAACCAGAAGTTCACATTTTCTTGTATGAAAAAGCCATGATTTTGAAATGTTAACACAGAACTCATGTACATTTTTGAAAGTTCTGATGCCAATGAAATATGTTTCCAAACTAGTTTTCTTCAGAAGCCATCAGTTTACAATTATGCTCCAAACCCTATGATTTGGGTCAATATAATATCTAGGATTTTTGTCTGAGTCCTTTCTGATGAATTCAGTACTTAGTTGGACTTGGAACTCTGGTCTTTACCGCAACTGACTAGTCTGGATTCTTGATACCTTAACTATAAAACCTTCCTGCTCCAGCACCTTCTCCAGTGAAACAAACCCAATTCTCAGCTTCTTTTTCTTTCCAGTCACAAACTATGACTTTGACACTAGTCCCTTTCCTCTCTTGGCCCTATAGCAACATATATGATGGGCCTTTCCTTAGGAAGGGAAGACCCATATTCCTAACCCATTTCCAGTTTCTTTCTTTTTCAGTCTACCTCCCACTGAAATCTCCAGATGCTCAGCATTAAAATGCACCCCATAAAATGCCTTCTTTTTCTTATTTTCTTCCAACTTAGAATATGGCCAGTAATGGAAGAATTTTTTCCTCTTTTACCAAATAGGAATCACTGATACAAGGTAAACTATGTTTCCTGTTCCCATTTCCCCTGGCCCATTCTTTGTTGCCCTTACTTTCTGCTAAGTTATTGCCTGCACTGACAATCTGTTCTCCTACATTCTCAGTCAGCCAATCTGATATCAGCCTCTTGGAAGGGCAATCAAAATTAATTTGATTTAATTATAGGTTATTTTCCAAAGCTTGGAGTAGTCAATAAGACAACCTACAGTCTCCCCTGGGACCACCCAGTCAGTCTTTAGCCCGGCTCCTTTGACATTTTTCCAGCCATCTGTTTTACTTGGGCTAAGACAGTCAGTTAATATCTACATGTTTTTCCTTTCATCTATACTTTTGGCACCTTTACTTCATTCAGAGTCTGCTCCAGAAAGGAAACACTCACCATCCTTCAGCAGCTGTACTGTCCTGGAAGACATGGAGAATCTTGTTCCCCTTCCCATTGGCCCGTATTCCCTTATTCTGGCCACTGCTATCCCATCGCTCTTGTCCTCCAGTCTCCTGACACCTGGATGCACTGACTTTACTTTGGAATGAGAATAACAGCTTCTGAGCTCAAATCTTGTCATTTTTCAACATGAATGAGCCCTGGTTTCTAGCACATATAGCCATGCTCAGAGTTGAGAACTAGGTTCTAGCCACTGCTGTTGAATAAACCACACCAAACTGGACATCACTTCTCTCATTGTGAAATGAGAGCACTGATCTGCCGTAGAGAGTCAGAATTCAAATGTTTATAGAAACCTGTAGATGAAGGAAAGTGACGGCTTCTAAATATCGCAACTGTCTGATATAAGGCAATGGGGTATCCCAGAAATATAAAGCCAAACAGGCAGGTCCTGCCTATAGACATTTGCTGACTCAGCTAAATCTAAGCACACGTTTCTTGCCAGAAGAGTGACTGCTTGCTATGTTTTTATTAGTGCCTTAAGCCATGACATTCTGTTCACCCCAGTCTCCCCATTACAGTGCTTTACTTAGAATCAATTCCACTTCAATAATGTTTAAATCAGAGCACTATGTACAATTGAGCAAAAGATGGGGTATAATCTTACAAATCATAGCCAACACTTTGCCTATATATGGAGATAAGTCATTGGCATGAAACTGATTTCTTAGCAGGAAATTTAAAATAGTGGTAGGTATGTAAATGCATTACAGAAAGAGTAAAACAAAACTTTGTGACCTGAAAAAAATAGAAATGCTTAAAATACTATTTGTGTGTGCAAAGATGATAATGACTTAAAGGAAGATGAAGGAGAGCATCAGCAGCTCCTCTACTTTGATTTTTCTCCTTGCTGGAAGTTCATTTTTGGTTTGGAATGAATTGGACTGGTAGAACTGTCCCCCCCAAATAGCCTAAGGAGTCTACCTCATAGACCTGGTATCAAACATGGACCCTATAATGTAGGGAGAAGGTCAGTTATAATACAATGTGTTGGGGTTGTACCACAATTGACATAGAATAACACTTGGGGGACAGTTGCTGAGGAGCTAAGTATGAATAAAGAGTAAAGCTCTTTAAGCCCAAACTCCAAGAACTACATGATGAGCACAGGAATCCAAGCCAACACAATCACTACATATATAATCCACATAAGGAGTTCTTGGAAAATTCAGAGCAGAGTGCACCTGAAGATGGGGAAGAACAGAGATTTTGTGATATGGAGAGAATTTTGGGTCTTGAGCAAAAATTTGAAAACTGAAATTTGTTGATATCAGCAAGCTACTGCCACAACGTGTTGTATTGCAGATAACCATGGCATTTCAGTAGCATTCAGCAGTAAGCATTTCCCCTGATGTCTGGTCCCTGAAATTCAGCTGATCTAGACTGAACTTAGCTAGACCATACTGTTCTCATTGCAGGGACCAGTTGCAGTAATTCTGTGCTACTAACCATCCTACTAACTGTAGCATGTTCTTCAAATGCTGGTAATAGAGGTGGCAGAAGGAATATTCAAAGACACAAGAACATCTGAAGACCCTGTTTGTGTTGTTTTCTAAAATTTTATTGGTCGAAGAGCTTGCATGACTGAGCTCACAGTGAAGGGGCAGGAAAGTATATTCCTCTGTAAATGAACAAAAAGTTATATGGCAGAGGCCTGAAGAATCAAAGCCAATAACCGAATCTACACCAGATGTGAACATATTTTATATCCTGATTTGAGGAAAGGGATTTATCAGATAATTATATATTTGGATGAGCTTCAAGGTTTTATATGTTGCCTATAAAATAAAACACATTGCTTTTTGCCATAGTGATATGGGATTGGAAAATAAATAAATGATCCTATATAAGTGGTGTGTTTATGTGCATATATACATTCATGTTTATATCAAATGCAAGTTGAATTCCATAGCAGAGACTCTACCTGAGCACCAAAGATCTGTTACCTTGAATCAAGAAGAATGAAAACCATTTATTTTGATATAGGTAGACATATATGGAGATGGAAGAACTATGCTATTCAAACCAGTAGCAGTAAATTCAGGACCTTTTACAATAGGACATGTGAATTACTTTAAAAGAAAGGGAGTGAAAAGTTATGACAAATAGTGACAGTTCCACTTTTTTTCCAATTTGTATTCCTTTTGTCTTTTTTTAACCTACTTGCTTCAGTTAGAACTTCAGGACTATGTTGAACAATAGTGATGACAGTGGACATCCCTGTCTCACTCCTGATCTTACTGCAAATACTCTTAGCTTTTCACCACCGACTATTATATTGGCTTTGGGTTTGTCATATATGGCTTTTATAATATTTAGTTCCATTTCCTGTTTTTGGAGAGGTTTTTTTTATTATTATAAATGAATGTTGGATCTTCCCAAATACTTTATTTATTTATTAATGTTACCTGGGTAGGGGACTACCCCGTTTAATTTTTGTAACTGAGGGTTCTCTCGCCTGTGTGCAAGCAGTTGCCCAGAGATCAAAGCTTAGCAATAACGGTAACCATAGAGGTTTATTTATAGCAAAAGGGAAAAACAAACAAGGAGCTAATAGTTCACACCTGCACAAGTACCCCAGACAGAAAGGAACCCCACTTCTGCTTCTTGGGGAGATACGTGGGGTTCACCTCAGTTCAAAAATGCCAGGTTATGTCCTTGCCATTTGGTCCTCCGTCAAGCACGAGGTTCAGCTCAGGTTTCCCCAAGTTGCACAGTGGCCCATCACTTCTTCAGGCGTCTCTTCTCCACCTTCACACAGCTCCAGGTGCTTTGGACTGATCCTGGGAGAGCCCCAGAAGACTCCGCTCCCAGGTCCTTTTCTTCTAGGCGCCAAAACCTCTGAGATCGCTGAACTTGCTTTGGTTCTCCTTCCTAAAAGTTCTTCACGCAGTCTCTTTCTTTTTATTTTCTCTCTCCCTCCTCCAATCCAGAAACCCAGTTTCCCTCTACACACCCTCTTGGTGCTTCATTTTCTCTTCCACACCTGGAATTTGCAACAAAGTAAAAGTCCCCTTATCCTGATTAGACCTCTGTTTTTCAGACACAGTTCATGGCAATGGCTACATTTTATGAACAAATACACTGCCCATGTTGGTGGTCATAGCTTCTTAAACATGATCGTATGATTTCTGTCTTCTTTTTGTGATCTGATGGGTGACATTGATTTGTGTAATGTTGAACCAGACATGCCTCCCTGGATGATGTCTACTTGATCATACTGGATGAATCTCTTCTTGTGTTGCTGTTTGGTCTGCTAGGATTTGGTTGTGAATTTTTGCATCTGAGTACACCAATGATATTAGTCTATAATTTATTCCATTTCTGATATTATCTTTGGTTTTGGAATCAGGGTAGTGTTGACCTCATAGAATTTATTGGGGAGATTTTTTTCTTCAAATTTTTGGAATAGTGTGTATAAAATAGGTATTAGATCTAATGTATGGGTTGGTTAGAATTCACTATTGAATGCATCTATTCCTGAGCTATTATTCTTGGGATGGATGTTTTTGGTACTCTTTCAATTTCAGCATTTGTAATTGAATTGTTTAAGCTGTCAATTTCATACTGGTTCAATCTTGGGAGTTTACACATTTCTAAAAATTTGTCCATTTCTTCTAGGTTGTCTAATTTTCTTTGCATAGAGACTTTTACAACAGATAAGAACCTGTTAAAAGAACAGGTAAGAACTTTTACAACAGGTAAGAACCTGTTAAGATTGCCCTGCATATTTCTGCAGTATCTGTTTAATTTCACCTCTTTCATTTACGATCCTATTAATTTGGGTTTTCTCTTATCTAAGTAGAGCTACGGTTTGTTAATTTTGTTTACTTTTTTCAAGAACCTCTCTTGATTTCACTAATCTTGTAGACTGTCTTTGTTTTCTGTTTCACTATTTTTCTATTCTAACTTTTATTTCCCGCCTTTGTTTATAAACCTTATCGTGGTTGCACTCTATGCCTGAGTTGTGTCTAGCAGCTATAAGCACAGGGATGAGGACCCACAAACTGTGATACCCTCCAGGCTTTCCACAGTTTCAGCAACTTGATTTCCAGATATGAGATTCAGGAAATAGATAGCTTAGAGCAGGTGTAGCCGAAACCCAGCTAACTGCCTGGTTTTGTAAATGAAATTCAATTGGCCGGGGTCTGCTTATTTGTTTCTGTATTGCCAGTGGCTGTTTCTGCTACAGTGGCAGAGTTGAACAGTTGTAGGAGAGATGGTCTGGGGAATAAAACTGAAAGTTTTTACTGCCTGCTTTTCACAAAAAGAAAAAAAAATTTTTTTTCAAAGCCTGTTCTAGAGATTTAGAGGGGTGGCTGGCAAACACATTCATAACAAACTAAACTCTACCTGAAACAAAGTGAACTTAACCCTTCTTCTATACATGATGCTGCTATCCTTTTGTGTTTGGTTTGGTGTTAGCCATATAAAATACTCAAAGCTCAAATCAAAGTCAACCTGATGTAGTTGAAAAAGTGCAAACAGATGGGCTTTGACAGATGAAAATCTGGGAACTCATAGACTAGGAAATAGTGCTCCCATTCAAAGGATCTCACAGGGAATTTGAGACCTCTCCCAAAATCACAGCGTGTACAAAAGGGTAAGATTGACTGGTCTTGACTTCTACTTCCTACATTATACCTAACAGTGCAAAGAACAGTACCTAGTTAGGAAGTGGATTGAGTTAGATGGACTATTCTGTGTGAAGTTATCTTATCACTAAATGTTCTTCCTATTCTTCCTATCATTTGGTTACATCGAATCCAGCCAAACATATTAACCAGATGAGGAGGGTTACACACTGTTTCACAGGAAATCCTCCCTTCCTCCTTCAGTTTACCTAAAGGATGGGAGGCAGGGAGGGGGTTTCCCTGTGTATACATCCACACTGATGTATATATTTATACAGCACACACATGTCTGTAAAACAATGTATGCTCACTGCACCAGCTGGTGTCCTGTGAAGTCTTAGCCTCTGCTCCCTCACAGCTGTGTTGGCTCAGAGTTTAGAGCTGGCAAGACTCTCTGAAGAACACATGTTTCTGAGCCATCCCCATTCTCTCATTCTTTGTCTACCTCTTGCAGGGGAAGTCATGAAAGGTGACCACTTTGGGCAAGTGCTAACAGCCTTGCTTACACCAAGAATTTCTCAAGGTTGAAGGCATCACCCACCAAAGATGATCTTGGTGTGAAAATCCAGGCTGTCAGCCACCTCTCAACCTTGTCTTCTCCTTCTTGCCCACTAAAGGGATGGTTTTAGTTTTTAGTGACTATTCTCTTCCTGTTGACTGCTTTTGTTCAGTGCAAGGAGTGAGCGTCTTAGCCTCAGTGTTTCAAAGAAACAGATAAAAGAGCTGTGTTGCAATCCTGGTATTTGGAGTCATCCCTGGCATCTTAACCCTATCGCTTCCACAAGAGCTGACTTCACAGACTTGTGTCTCTTGGCACATGTTTTGGAAAGTCCACTGTCATTGGAAGTAGTCTGCCATTGTCATTCCTTTGACCCAGCTCCTGCACACAGGTGTCATCCATCAACATTGACAGCAGATGCTCTGAGTCCTATTGTGATTTTTTTCCAGGGGGCAGTTTGTGTTTCATATTATCGATAGCTATATGATCAAACCACCTTTTGTAACAAATTACAAATCCAGTTAAGGCATTGTGCTTTAGGAAAACACAACTTAATCTTCCAGGTTGAATAAACCAGGCAAATTTCTTTAACATACTTGGATGCCACCGGGTTCCTCCAGCTGTGAGGTATACCATGCTGGCAGGGGAATTCAATTCAGTATGCAGAGGCCGCTGGGTTAATCACATATGCTAGCAGCCTTGCTTACACCAAGAATTTCTCAAGGTTCGAGGCATCGCCTTTCTCCCATCTAAGCATCTTCTCCAATGTTTCCTATCAGTAGGATGAAGTGCACCTAGATTTCCTTATCCCTTGGAAATTTTATCTATTTAAAAAAAAATGCATAGGTTCTATCTGTAATAGACAGACTCTAGCAACTTCTTATCAATACTTTAACTTTCACCTATCTGCCTTGACAGCTCTGCAGAAAAGGAGAAAGAGGCAGGAGGTCATAATTAGCCTGAACTTAATGCAGTTACATCCTGTTTTGCTTCCAGTTTACTCCCTTGAGATTTGTTCTTCAAACAATAGCAGGAGACCCTTTTCCCAAAAAAAGTCACACACTGAGGTCTCAGTGGATGTGGAGTAGGAGGACTCTGCAAGTCACTGTTATACACAGACCCTTTCAGTAGTTTATATCCTTACTACGACACTTTGGGGTCGATACCATTATTGACAGCCTTTTACAGACACAGGGATCAGGGCTGGGAGGATTCAGTAAATTGCCTAAGACTGAATGCTGAAAAGCATGTTCTCACCTAAACACCTTGGACTCCTCAACCTGGACCTTTCACTATGCCCCGGAGGCTCCAACCCTCACCACAATAACAACATTTTCAGAGTGTGTTTGATGGTTAGAAATGTACTTCCTGGCCAGGCATGGTGGTTCATGCCTGTTAACAGCAGCCTAGGAAGCTGTGGTCAGAGCCAGGGATCGGTTCAAGTCCTGCTGGGGGCACGTAGCAAGACCTAGTTCCAAAAAAAAAAAAAAAAAAAAATAGCTGGGCATGGTGGTGCACACCTGTAATTCTTAGCTAGCTGGGAAGCTGAGGCTGGGGATTGTTTGAGTCTGTGGTACCCCAGGCAACATGAGCCTGCAGTTCCACAGGCAAAAATAGCAAGACCTCGTCTCAAAAAGAAGAAATGTGCTTCCTGCAATAACTCACTATTTAAAAACCATGCAACTGGACCTTGTGGAAAGAAAACCAACACTTGTTAGAAACTGGACCTGTGGCACAAGCTGTGGAATGTACCCAGCTTTCCTTAAGTCAGGGGGTGAAGGGGATGAGGGGGCAGGGAGTCATACCAGCTCTTTTGGGGCTGAGGCAACCTGTTAAACCAGGCACCTGTGGCTGCAGCCCCAGTGCTTGCAGGCAGGGTGGGGGTAAGGGGTACAGAGGCATCGAGCTAGCAGATGTGCTCCCACCCACCCTCCTACTGTCCCACCAAATGCTTTAACAACAAAGATTCCCCAGCTCCCGAGAAGGTTAGTCCTGGGACTCTGACAGTGAAGATAGACCCCCAAGTCCAAGGCTCCTGGCCTGGGGCTACCCTGAAACGGTAGGCAGAGAGGCCTGAAGTGTGGCAGGCTTCAGCGGCAGTCCAGCCTGGACTATGACACCCCCCCTCCCCCAGCCCCACTAAAGACTGCAGAGTGCCTCTGGCCCTGCTGAGTTCAGCCCCAGCTCAGCTATGTGCCCTGACCTCAGGGTAAGTTGAGTCTTGCTGGTGCCAAGCTTTTCCCTTTGTTTCTGGTATCAGGATCATGAATGTGCCAGTCAGATTCGAGCTCTGCAGCCATCCATCAACAAGGCTTGAGCTCATTATTCAAAATATGACAGAAGCTGGGTCGGAGCAGCTGACCAGAAGGAAGGAGGAGGAATTGAAAGAAAACGATCATGTGTGAACTGGTGGCCAGCAGCAAAAAGACACTTGGAAAACTAAGCACAGGACACTGTGTCCCAGGAAACCATGTCCACACCGGACAAAAGGACATTGCTCCAGGGAAGAAGAGGAGGAACCCAAGGGACTAAAAATTAAGCAATAAATGGCAGTCAAAGAAGAGATGGAGAGACCAGAGACCAAGGGGGGCAAGATGGGGGAGGGGGGAAACACCCAAAAGGCAAATGTAAACAAACTTATTCAATAAAAAATATATTATTTAAAAAAAATGAAAACAGCAGCAGCAAACAGCATTTGTGAGAACTGAAAAATGATCCCACCAGGCTTACAAGTAAGGGACCCTGAAAAGGATGTAGGCAGGCCTGAACTCATTTAACAGCCTGACTCTGAAGAGAGCATTCAGCGAACGGCCCCCAAGGAGGAGGCATGGGGCAGACAACCTTGATGGGACTCAGTGCATGTGTGCAGATTCTGAGGCCTCCACAGACCTGCCGACCAATACAGACATCTGGTCCCCTGTCGTCCTTTGCAGAGATCCAGCTGCTGCACCTTCCTCAGACCCTGCTTCTTGCATCACTTGCAAGGAACACTGTAAGCTACGGCCCAGTGTCTCAAAGAGCTGTTGACTATTGGTTTGTACCAAGAGCTCACAAAGAGCTGTAACACTGGTGTCTCTGCATTGCCTCCTGTTGACCAGTGCTGACTAGCACCGCTGATCTGGTATTGCTGGCACACCATATCCAGGCAACTATGGGAGCTAGCCATCACTTCTGATTATCTGGCATCACCTCCTGGTGCTACTGCCTCCACTGCTATGTGGTTTGGTGTCTCGTTCTGTCCTGTTCAGCCTTCAGACTGCTGCTGTGGGCTGTAACCTCAGTGGCCCCAGGTATGAGCACCCTCAACCACCACCATGAGTTGGGTCCTGGCTCACTGCTTTCTGTGTGACCAGCTCCAGGCCATCATGACAGATCAGCATCTTCTTGCAGGAGCAGCCTTTGTCTGGGACTACTGGACTTCGTGGACACTCTCTAGGGTGAAATACTCAGCTAGTTATGGCCATAGAATCTCTTTATTCCCCCAGTCTCCTCTTTGTCAAATAAAGTGCAGTGTTCTCTGAGCCTGAGTGGTCTTGCAATTGGTTTTTTAAAATTCATTTTCCTACAAATTTTCTTTCTTATATACATTTAAATTTATTTTAAGTGAATATAGTCATGTACCCTTTCTATTTATTTTTATTTATTTAATATTTATTTTGTTCTTTAGATCACAACCTTGGTAAGTGCTTTTTGGGGTACCTCCCCCTCCCTCCTCTCTCTGGTGCCCCTTCCATTCTCTCAAACCCCACTCTTTGTTGTTTACTAGTTGTGCTAAGTCCATTAGTCTCTTTCTTTCCTGTGGCAGTGTCCTTTCACTGGGTGAGGGACTGTGTTGTTGGAACCAGGCAAACCTTGTTGGTAGGTTTTCAGTCTTAAATTTGTGTTGGGTGGCCTGTCTATATTCACTTGTGATCTGTCCATGTTTTCTTGCTGCAGGCTGTCTTCTCTAATACCATCTTCACTACTTTGCTGCTTTATCTTATGACTCTGGTGTCAGATTTAGGGGGGTCTCGCCCCCAGCCAGTGTTGGTGAAGAAGTTTCTCTGTGAATACAGGCATCTATGCATGAATGGCCTTTGTAGATCATCTCCTCTGCCTCAGTTTGCAGTTTTGATGTGGGGCCGATTACCCCATCTTTGGTCTTCCTCTCCTCTCCCGTAGTGTGGGGTGGGTCCCTAACTTTGGTACTGTTTTAAGTACTGTTCTTAGCGCCATTTTATAACTACTCACAACACTTTAAGAAGCCACTGAACAAAAACTGAAATATTAGAAGACAGATCCTAATCCAGGTATCCCTAGGACTGAGCTCTCTGACAGGGAAGCACTCATTAACATTCTGCAGAGAGAAGGAGAGTTAAAGCAGATTCACACTGGGATAGAGAGGAGCCATGGCAGGAACGATCTTTACAAACAACCTTTACTTGGGACAGAATGAACCTGAAGGCAGCTGTTGAATGGAGAAAGACCACCTGGGAGTTTACTTGGGGTTAGAATGTACCAAAGACCACCTGGGGATCGACTTTGGGCTAGAATGCCCTAGAAAGCAAAAGCGAACTTTGCCAGCACAAGGGCTCTTTATCAGCTCAAAATAACGTATTCACTGTATGGGTTTATTTGTAGCAAGAAGACAGGAAAACTATACCTTACCATGCCTGCACCACCACCCCCTCCCCCTGACCTTTATAAATAATGGTACATTGCAACTGCAGGTAAATTTCTTTGAGGATTTTTCCCTGGAAATCCTCTACAACTTTCTAGTCTGGGAATAGATTTACTTCTGCAAGCAAAACTCTTTCCCTGGTTTGCATTAGCTTTCACCAAACCTCTGGTCTAGAATTTATCTTTGGTGGAAAGCCAGCTGATCAACAAGAGCACTTAAGAATTTAAGTCTATGTTTAGTTTCCCCTTTCTAGGAATTTAAGCCCAAAATGAGACATTTCAATTTTCTGAATTGCCATCTGTTTCTGTCTTTCTGCAGTTTCTCTCTTCTCTGCCCCCCC
>PVHY01011782.1:0-46781 GCA_004024945.1 Uropsilus gracilis | reverse complement strand
TGTGAAAAACTTACCTTGGAACAAGGATAGCCTCTTCAATAAATGGTGCTGGGAAAATTGGACTAAGACATGCAAAAAAATGGACCAAGAAATCTCCCTTACCCCATGTACAAAAATAAACTCAAAATGGATAAGAGACTTAGAGGTCAGACCTGAAACCATAGCATACATTGAGGAAAACTTGGGCAAAACTCTCCATAAACTACAGTTCAGAAATCCCTTTCTGGAGACATCTGCAGATGGCAAAAAAATGAAGGAAAACATAAACAGATGGGACTACATCAAACTAAAAAGCTTCTGTACAGCAAAAGAGACAACAGAAAAAACTAAAAGATGTCCAACAGAATGGGAAAAAATCTTTGCCCTCCACATGAGTGACAAGGGCTTAATAACGAAGATCCACAAGGAACTAACACAACTAAACAAATGCAAAAAAAAAGCCCAATCAAAAAATGGGGAGAAGAACTAAAGACACTTCTCCAAAGAGGAAATACAAATGGCCAACAGGCACATGAAAAATTGCTCAACATCGCTAGTAATAAGGGAAATGCAAATCAAAACCACAATGAGATACCACCTTACACCAGTAAGAATAGCCCACATCCAAAGAACAGACAACAAGAATTGCTGGCGATGATGTGGAGAGAAAGGAACACTACTACACTGCTGGTGGGAATGTAAACTAGTCCAACCACTATGGAAAGCTGTATGGAGGACCCTCAAGTTAATGAAAATGGAATTACCATTTGACCCAGCAATTATTCTCTTGGGAATCTACCCAAAAGAGACCTATATGTGGGTACAAAGGGACACCTGCGCTCGGATGTTTACCGCAGCACAATTTATAATTGCAAGGACATGGAAGCAACCTAAATGCCCCAAAACAGATGACTGGATGAAAAAAATGTGGTACATATACTCAATGGAATATTACTCATCAATTAAAAATGACAAATTTGATGAATTTATGGAAACCTGGATATACCTAGAAGAAATCATTCTAGCAGAAACGAGCCATATAGAAAGGGACAGAAACCAAATGGTCTCACTAATCTATATATGGTCAACCAAATGAAACTGCACAAGGGGAGAATGGGGACCAGCTGGAGCGGGTGGGAAGGGGAGGTGGTGGGTGACCCCCAGGGATGGAAATGATGTGAAATATATATAAATAAATTAAATAAAAATAAATAAAAAATACACTAGTCACCTAAAATAACTAGAAATGAATAGCAATGTATTCTCCAAACTTGACCCACTTACATAAAAATAATTCCTCCTTCCCCAGATCAATAGACGCTTTCTGCATATTTTCACAGATAGATATGGCTAGCTTTTTATACACAGAAATGTAGATGGCAGTTTACACAAGGGTGAAGCTGAAGTTGGAGGGAGAGATTATGCTGTTGGGCTAGCCAATATTTTTGGTGGCGTATCACTGTTGGAGTTAAAGTCAATAAAGACAGGTTAGGTGCTACCTTCTCAACAAAAAAAAAAAATTAATTAGCTAATTATGAATAAACTATTTGATTACCCAGGAAGATATACAGATACATGACCTAGTTAGTGATATTATTTAGGTCTTTAATACCAGGTTGTAAACAACAGTTTGTGACCCAGTATGTTTCTGTAAATAAGAATTTTGGAGACAGCCACAGCTACGCAAGCATGTACCTGGTTATTTCTGCACTCTACCTTCAGAACTGTGTGTTTGCAGTAGGAACAGTAAGGCTCACAAAATCTAAAATATTTACTAGCTAAACCTTTACAGAAAATATTTGCTAACATTGTTCTAGATTATCGCCAATTTTTAGTCTTATTCATCTGTTTTAGATCTCAAATTTATATTAAATGTTTCTAATATTACTAAACTTTTATTTTCTTCTGATTTAGTTTGTATTAGAAAAGATTCCATAATGAGTGTGTAAATATGGCTAATTCTTATATGTCCAATGTGAACTTTAGCCTTTAAACTTTACAAAGTAACTATTTTTCTTATTAATTTTTGGTTCAAATTCTACCTTGTCAGATGTCAATATTTTGATCACAGCTTTATTTCCATTTATTTACTATATCTTTAATAATTATCTTATTTTCAATCACTTTAAGTCTCCTTCCATCAAGTACATCTCAAATACAATGTGTTGTTGGATGCTTTCCAATCAGAAACACATTTAATAATTCAAGTAATGCAATTTTCTATATGATCAATAATTTGAGTTCATCTTTGTACATATAGTTTTATACTACATAATATAGTTAACAATCTTCCCCTTTTGTTGGTTTTCCCTATTTGTTTCCAGTATGAGCATTATCATAATAACCTCTTTTCCTTGAAACTCTCCAGCAACCAGTTTGAAAATATTAATGCCCCCCAAATAATAAATAACATGAAATAATCAGCAAGTTTTTTGTTTTCCTCATTCTTCCCTGATATGTTCAGTTGGAGTATGTGGTCATTTTTAGAGCATGTAGCCTTTACATACTATATTTTCTCTTAAGAACTCACCTTGTGATTCGACATGTAAGGACACATTTCTCACTTGTCATCTATATTTCTGTAATGCTTTATTGTTGCCTGAAGCAAGGTCAGATTAACACAACACTTAATTATTATCCCACCTGGCTAATAAACATTGCACCTACCCTTTATGAACTTCTGTGCTAACATTTGGAAGTTAGCTTTTTAAGTTTAATTTTAAAAGAAAGTCTAAGTCTCCAATGTTGATGAAAATGCGGTTTTCATTGTCTCCCTTTGATATTAAAATAATTGCAAAGTCTGGAATTTTCTTTTTATCTTGAATTGAGAGCAGATTTAGAAAAATGGTGCGAGTAAGGGGAGGCGAATAATTTCCTTTTGTATCAAGTCTACAGATGTGCAATCCAAGATGTGTCTGTAAAGCAGCTTCCAACAATATTATATTGTTTAGGTTAAGCTACTTTTTTTTTCTCCCACATCTTATAAATAGAAGTAAACTAGGTGTTACTCACTGACAACCAATTAGGGAAACTCTATGTACAAAGTGCTCAGAAGAGCCAGAGAAAGGAATCTGTGATATGTCTTTTGATGTAATTTCAGAGGGCTGTGACAACAGACTTAAAAAGCTCAAACACATATAATTTGAAACCTTTACACATACATCATTCTTTTTTTTTATCTATTAACAATCCAGCAGTCCAGTTTATTCAAATCTCTCTGATGATGCTAATTTAAATTGCAAGCAATCATGATAAAGAAGTGTCATGTATCTTAGTCATTTATGTTCCAGGGGAATATCACAGAGTATAAATATCCTCCATTAACAGATAAAGCAGTCCAAAAAAAGTGGACATTTGGATTTCTCTATATTTTCTTCTTTCTATAAGTCACCTCTAATTTTCCCAATTAAGCTTTTCATAGAAAAGGAATTACTAATTGCTTCACTAAAATAACGTCATTAAAATTTCCCATGCTATTTCTTTAATACAAAATCTATAAATTATATGAAGGATTCTAATTATACCTTCTTACTAGCAGTAGGATAAAGGGCAAGTTTTATAATGGTTTCATAGAGAATATAATTAAATTAACTAAACAAGAGTGGGAAAATCATAGACCAAAGGATCATCAGAAATAGAAAGAGAGAGGTAAAAAAAAAATAATGAGGCTTCTGAAAATCTATCATGTGAGTTTTTCACTAGCTGTTTCCCAAAGTGGGTAAAATACATTCTTTCAGATCAACAATAGCTAATTATGTAAATCTGTACTGTTAACATAGACTCCTAACTGATGCTATGAGGAGGAATGAGAGGAGAGACCCAAGAGAGAGCTGGTGGAAACAAAAGCTCTTGAGGTAGAAAGGATCCTTTTTACTCCATGGATAACTCCATGTTTTCCCCTGGAACACTTTTCTAGTATTAAGTCAGTAAGGCTGATCACTTTGGAGAAAGAAGACTCCTGTTCAGAGGGACTTTTTTATTTTTATTTTTTACCAACTACATTCCTCTCTGAAGTAAGAGCTCACTTATTTCAAATCTAATAGACCAGAGAACTCAGCCACTTTCTCATGGGTCTTACCAACCACTGTGGTTGGTAGTAGCATAAGGAGCTTGCCCTGGGCATGATTATGTTGTGGCTAATGTTTCTCACCACTAAACTTCACATCACTGTCCTTTATGGAGAGGAAGAGAAGGATATGGGTGGTATTTTAATTTGCAGGTTGTTTTTTTTATTTTTAAGGACAACTTTCTCCTGGGATCTCCCTCCCAGCACCAATCCCCCTGCCTTCTCCCTGCCCTTTCCATCTCCATCCTGTACAACCTATCCAGTACCTCCTCATCTTGCTGCCATGAGCAACTACCTGGTGAGTATTCATCCCTACGTTCTTCCCTAGTGATTGAGATAACTGGAATGAAGTGAAAGCATTCTATAAAGCTGCTACTAACAAAGTCAATTTTCTTGGCATGAGGATAGACAGATAAGTTAGAGGAATTAAAGAGAGTGCCAAGAAATAAATCCCAATATAACTGGAGCTTATTATATGACTAAGGTGATATTTCAATCAGTGAGAAGTGGTGGATATAAATGGAGCTTGAACATGTGGAAGAAAAATAACTAAAACACCAAATGCAAAAATAAATCCAGGAGGATTGAAGAGTCATGTGTAAATTAAAATAATAAAAAAACTTTCAAAATGATAAATGCAGAATCCAAGATGCAGCAGAGTCTATTTTATCAATTCCAGAAACCCAATTTACAGACAAAAAAGGAAGTATTGATATATTTAACTATTTAAAATGAAAACTTTCCTTGGACAAAAGGACCAAATGGGAAAAATACTGGTAATATATCTGACAGGTAAATGGTTAATGTCTTTGATATGCAGAGAACTCACGAATTAACAACAAAAAAGGCAAACAACACAATATGTATCAGTGTAAGGGATACAGTCAATTGAAAGCAAAATAACCATAAAGCATTGAACCCTGCTGAAGCAACAATGGAGATAATTTATATCCATTGAATTGTCAAAAATAAAGTTTAATGCCTATTTCTGGCAGGAATTCAGGAAAAAAACACTATTGCTTGTGAAATACAAATTGTGAGAGTTTTTTTGAAAAGCAGTGTGCAATATTTATTAAGTTGAAAATGCATATACTGTAATCCATAGTTCAACCCCTATGAATTTATTCTATGGACATGATAGTACTAATAGATAAAAGGATGTATTTAGAAAGCATTTAAATGAACAGTTAGTGAAGAAAAATCAGAATTAAAAAGACTGTATCAAATGAGGAATTCTTAAGTAAATGTAATTACATGTCTATAAAATGTATTTGGCAGCATTAAAAAGATGCATTAAAGTCGTGTCAATGAACTTCGAGGGGTTGCTCCAGTATATGATCCAG
Source organism: Uropsilus gracilis (assembly GCA_004024945.1). Lineage (NCBI taxonomy): Eukaryota > Metazoa > Chordata > Mammalia > Eulipotyphla > Talpidae > Uropsilus > Uropsilus gracilis. Next base: position 41,393 of record PVHY01011782.1, on the reverse strand, counting down.
TGAAGCAACCAAGATTCAGAAAAATTTGTAACAAGTCATTTTTTTAAATTTATTTATATATAAATTTCACAACATTGTGATCTCAAGGATTTGCCCCTCCCCCCTCCCCTCCCTTACCCCCTTTCCCTCCTGCTCATAGTTATTCACTTCATTTTGGTGCTTAGCTTGTTTTGACTTTCCTCAAGGCTTTTATTTTTTTCACTATATCCCATATATTAGTGAAACCATTTGGTTTCTGCCTTTTTCTTTATGGCTTGTTTCTGCTAATATGATTTCTTCTAAATACATCCACATTGTTATGAAACTGTTGCATTTGTCATTTTTAATTGATGAGTAATATTCCATCGTGTATATATACCACATTTTTTACATCCAGTCATCATTTGGGGGCATTTAGGTTGTTTCCATGTCCTTGCAATTATAAATTGTGCTGCAGTAAATATCCGGGCACAGGTGTCTTTTTGTACCCACATTGAGGTCTCTTTTGGGTAGATTCCCAAAAGAGTAATTGCTGGGTCAAATGGTAGTTCCATTTTCATTAGCTTGAGGGTCCTCTACACCCCTTTCCATAGTGGTTGAACTAGTTTACATTCCCACCAGCAGCGTAGTAGTGTTCCTTTCTCTCCACATCCTCGCCAGCAATTCTTGTTGCCTTGTTCTTTGGATGTGGGCCATTCTTACCGGTGTAAGGTGGTATCTCATTGTGGTTTTGATTTGCATTTCCCTTATTACTAGCGATGTTGAGCAATTTTTCATGTGCCTGTTGGCCATTTGTATTTCCTCTTTGGAGAAGTGTCTTTAGTTCTTCTCCCCATTTTTTGATTGGGCTTTTTGTTTTGCTTTTGTTTAGTTGTGTGAGTTACTTGAGTGATAAGGGTTTAATAACGAAGTCTGGTTTTTTTTAATAAGAAAAAAAATTAAGGCACATGTGATAATACGGATGGAGCTAGAAGGAATCTTGTTAGTTAGTGGAAATAAGCCAGAAAGAAACAAACACTGGATGGTCTCACTTACTTATATGAGGGGGTACAGGGAAAACAAACAAATAGTAGGGCCAGAAAAAGTTAAAACTCACTGCCAGCAGAACTGAAGCATAGAACCAGAGATGGGGAGGGGTGTAAAATCAGGGGAAGCATAGATACAAGAGATCAAGAGAATGGTTCATAGGTAACAAGGGGGTGGAAGAACCTTGGGGTAGAAAATGATGTAATATATATATATTTATTACATCATTTTCTACCCCAAGGTTCTTGGGGTATATATATATATATATATATATATATATATATATTTATTTATTTATTTATTTATTTATATACACACACATATATACATATATATGTAATAAGTTTTTAAAAATAAAATTAGTCAATCAATTATTTAATTTTAAAAATAAGTAAATCACAAACAAAAGAAGTTTATTTTCACTACAAAACCAAGGGGCATGCACGCTGAAGCTCAGTGTGGCACACAGCTGGACTTCACTTTCTCTTGGGTGGCTGGCTGATGAGATGTAGGCCACAGGAAATCATTGCCTGACCAGAGAGTTCCCTATATTCCCTGACTGGATTGTCAGTGGCACAGACAGCTCTGAGGTTTTCAAGACTGCCTTAACCAGTTTCAAAGGCTGCAGTCTCTAGTACTTATTGCCCTTACAATGCATATTCTCCTTAGCCCAGGTCCCAGAGAAATTCAGATACTGGAAAAAATACTTCTAAACAGTTCTATTACTAACAAGTCAAGTGCAGGCAGCTTGAAGCAACTTGGTAATAAAACCTCTTCTCCAGCCCTCTCACCCTTTCACTTTGCTGTGCCGGGCTTGTGGGGCCCTGCTCTCTTGCTCAGTGTTGGATCAGAGCTAAATCAAAAGTTTCTGCTTGATTTCTTTTTCTTTTCAAACCACAGAGGCCAGGTCCCATAACTAAAGAATATTTTATGACAGAGCAACTAGTGCTTGAAACAAAATCATTTTGGGAGACAGGGAGTGGCAAACTGGGGGGGTCAGAAGTTGATTCCTGAGTACAGTATCTGTCATGGCCTGTGGGGTTATCCCCATCCACAGAGCGCAGGAGCAGAATAGGCATCCTATTCAGCCCCTCTGTGGTCTCAGCTGAGGCCGAGAAGCCTCCAGAGAAGGGAGGCTCTGCTCTGAAGATACCCGTCCTGCTAAGAAGCTTATTTCTCACCTGGGAGAGAGTTACTGAAACCTAATGGGGTTTGGCTGCCTCCATGAAGAGAGGCCATGTTTCTTGGCTAAGCCATCTTACCATGTTGTGCAGTTCAGTTGAAGGCAACATGTCCCAACCCCATGCAGAAGCCTGGCCTCAACGCCATTCACATGCACTGTGTCAGCTAGTCAGACACAAGGCTGAGGCATCTGAGCCAGACGGGAGTCACTATGAGGTGATAGCCACCTCTGACAGCGGCCAGCAGACAAAGTCGGCTAGCTGGAGCTCTGGTGGGTTTTCCAGATCTGCAAGAAGTATGTCCTTGGAAGCAAAAGGTTGAGCCAGGCCTGAAAAAGAACTGTTTCTATGTGCTTATTTTCCTCAGAGAGTTGACATGCTCTTTAAAAGATGATGCAACTAAGCAAAGATCCCCTGGGGATTGCCCATCAGTGGAGAAATAGCAGCTGGGCACCTGCTGGAAGGACAGTGGTTTGGGCATCTTCCCACAGTATGAGTGTCTGCTCGGGTGGGGAAGCAAGCTCCCCAAGAGGAGCCTCCTACTGCCTTTTCAGGTTGCTGACTAGAGAAAGCTTCCCCAGCCAGCATGCATGGGGCAATCTACTGGTGTGCTCTGCCGAGAATCTCACTGCAAGTCTCCAGAACCCTGTGAGTTGACATTGAACCTCATTGTTATGACTAAACAAGATGTAAGAACTCCAGCTGAGGTCCAAAGCAGCAGGCTTCTTGCCTAGAAGCTGATGCACCAGGGTCCCCAAGACAAGATGGCAAGAGAGACTCTGATCATCTCTGTGACAACCTTTTATAGGGCAAAACCACCACTCTTATACCCCTCCCTTGCCATTGTGAAGCAAGCAAGCAGGTGGAGGACACATTCCCATAACTACAGTTTCCAATAATGCTGATATCTATCTATCAGGAGGACAAGACGGTTGTCAGGAACAACCATGATTAAGGGGAAGCAGACACAGGCCGTGGGGCCAGCCAGCGGTGGCGGGTCCTTTCCACCAAAGGCAGGGAGAGGATGCTGGCTTCAACATGGAGGGTTTAAGCAAAATGGAGTCACTTTGGTTAGTCTGTTCCCAACACCCATCTGTGAGCCAAGAACCTGGCTATTATCTACATCAGGGCCTCCGTGGGGGATGATCCTGGTTGGCCAAGAGGCCCAATGCACACTTGTGTGGAGTGGTGAGATGCATCTCTTGCCATGATACAGTATGAAAATCCACTACATTAGTGTCACCCCCATCAACTGAACAAATACTTCTGGCAGAATCTCCCAAATGGTTTATAAACAGTGTATATTTTGCATTTTAAGAGCCAGCTCTCTCAGAAGATTGAGGTAGACCAGTGAACATATACAATTCCCCATTTCATGTATGCTGTAACTATACAGCAGCTAATAGCTTTTTTCCTACTTAAAGAAAATTAATTTAATCAACTGATGTTCCCTTTACTAGTTTCCATTTCAGTGGGGAAATAACAACAAACATGGAAGACAGATTTTTTTTTTTTTTAGAGAATTAATATAGCTAAGAAAGTATGTCCTTCTAGACCAGTAATGATAGGCCCATCTGGCTCCACCAGCAGATACTATTTCAAACATTATAGTATTTTGCTGACGAACGTGCCCCACTGAATTTCTAACCATTAATTTTCTAAATTGTCCTTCCTAAAACCTGACAGAACTTGTTTGGTTACTGAATTTATCCTCTTCTGAATTTCTTCCTTTGGAGAGCTTTTATTTTTCAACCTTAAAGGGGTAGCCACCTTGTTCTGAACGACTTTTTAAATAGTCAAATGTTTTTTTCATGAAGTTCCCATTCCTTGGATTCCCACTGAATTTTCACACCTGGCATATGGCTGGTAAAGGCCACTGGCATAGTGAGAAGGTGTTGCCTGAACAATTTACTAGGGAAAGAAAGTCATGCCATGTCAAACCAGGCTTTGCTCTTTGCTCTGGGTTTTCTCTTAAAAAGGGCAGATACAAGCCCAAGGATCACATAATCATCTTTCTAATAGCTATGGTTTGTACAATAGTCAGGAAGGACCTCAAGACAACAGGCCTATGCATGCAATTCTTTGTCAGTCTACACAGAAGTTCAAATGCAGAAACCATTTTCCAGAACCAGGAAGAAAGAGTTTTTATGTTTTACTTTTAATATAGAACTCTATAGCCAACATTTACTGGGATATATGTCATTTTTATTGTCATTTTTCAGATGCCCACAAACCCCAAAATGTGCTCTGTACAGATTTTGGCAGCTATGAGAAATGCCACAGATTTGGAAAGGAAAATCCTCCTGTCATAGAAGCAGAGAGAGCACACAATAAAGAATGATAATATGCAACCGGACCAACTCTACAGCTATTAGCATTAATCTTATTGCTATTTGAACCAATCTTTAATATTTAGATTGCTTTTTTACCAATGTCTTTTTATATGAACTTTTCTATGACAAAAAAAGCTACCACTTAACACAGTTGTTTGCTTCTATGTAGTCCATTAGTTACCTTTGCTAAAAACATGATGAACGTCCATGAACTTTCATTCACATTACTTTTATAGAATTCTTAATCTGAGTTTCAGTTGGATGGGGAAAAATTAGTAATGATATCTATGACTTTGCCAATAGTATACAGTAAGATATTTTTATACACAGCAATGACTATACAAATATGAATTATTTTTGCTCATAACTGTGTTGACGTTAATCATTATAAAATCTCACTAGTCAGTATTGTTTCTTAGTGTATTTATAACAAAAATTGTATAACAATACCAGTGATTTTAAAAAAAAGCAATTTGGCAGCTACATGCTAAAATCTTCCCAGGGATATTATTAATACGTTTAATTCTTTCTGAAAAATAAATTAATGTTGCTCTGATAAAGAATGCACAGACATTGCCAGGGTTCACCCACGATGGAATTGCATGCCCAGTCAGTCTCATTGATGCAGCTCAGTGAGACATGGAGAAGAATTAGCAGGAATGAGAGAAAAGCACTGTCTTGGTTATCAGTGTCAGCCATGCATGAGGGGAAGCAAAGGATCATGAACTGTTTATTTGCTATTAGCAACTGCAACAACTTTCCATTGTTACCAACTCCTTAGACAACATTTACATCTCTGGTGGAGCCAGGGAAGTAAGTGTAGCCTGGTTTAGTCATCCTAAGAAAACCTGGCTTCCTTTTGAATCCACTCAGCATTGTTAAGCAGTCTATAGGCAAAACTCATAAAGCTAATTCTATTATAAGGACGGTTTGAAAACTCACTGTGCTTCTCCCTTTTGGGGCCAGTCCAGAACAACAATCTGAAGCAATTTCTTTCCTTCCATAGAAATGTTAATGATTTTATTTTTAAAAAAAGAATCTCACCTAAAGTCGTATCTTGAGCCTCGCTTTTGGAGGAGCTGCTTTTAATCTGGTCCCATAATTGTGTAACTCTGCGCTGCCAATGATAAGGGTTTCATAGTCATTTCAAATAAAGTTCATTTAAAAATCCCTACAGTGGGGAAGCCACCTAGTTAATGACTCCCTCTGCAGATAGTCAGTCATGTGATTTGGAATGGAGTACTTAGCATTCTCAAGAAATGGTGAAGGAAAATGCAGGTAATCAAATAGTGGCACTTGAACACTGGAAGAAGTTTGCTCTATTTGTAGACCTAAGAGAGACCTTTTTCCTGACTTAAAAAACTGAGAGCATTTAAAATCCATAAAGTACTAAAAAATGAAAAGGAACAGGTGAAGTGCATATGAAAAGAGGTGTCAGGAATTGGGAGTTGGGCCCTCTAGAAATTTAGGACCCAAAGAAAAGTTACTAATGAAATCTAGAGAAGGCACTTTCTCCATTCCACTTCTCCATTCCACTCTTACCTTCCTAACTCTTACCTTTTCCTCTCAGCACTAGTCTCCCCAGTAAATGTCCACATCCCTCTCTCTTCCTCTGCTGTTTTTTCTTTCTCTCCTTCACCTCTTTTCCTTTTCTTTTTTCCCCCACATATTCAGCTGTTGCTTTCTCTTTTAATTTCTAATTTTCTTGTCCTCTCTGAAGTCCTTTGGGGAAATGAAATTGTTGTAAAGAATAAAAGAAGTGACAAAATCCCTCACAAGATTATGTTTGTGATCTATTACTTTCCAATCCTTTACTCTCAATCCTCCTGTGTCTTTATAGTTGTAGTGTTTCTGCTCAATAATAGGATGTACTTGGTTCACAGGCATGTGAGTGGAAGAGCCTTTTAATCCATTCTGATAATTTCTCTTAATTGGAATGTTTAGCCCATTTGCATTAGCAATTACAAATACAGTTGGGGTAGTTTTATCATTATGCTATTTGTCTTCTAATTGTCTAATCTGTTCTCTGGTCTTTTATTTGATTTACTTTTTAAAATTAAGACTATATCATTTATTAGTATTTTCATTTAACTCTTTCATTGAAAAACACATCATCATATCAGTAGTTACTGTATAAACATTTCACAAGATCCAACACCCATTTTATATACTCAAAAAATTGGAATAAAAGGAATATACCTCAAGGTAATAAAGGCCACATCTGACAAAAACCACCATTAACATCATATTTTATATGACAAAAAAAGAATTCCCTCACCTTCAGGAAGAAGATAAATATGTCCCACTCTTACCATTACTGTTCAACACAGCATCAGAAATCCTAGTCATAGCAATTAGGCAAGAAAAACATATAACCCAGATAGAAATTAAGTGAAACTGTAAACCTTTTCATAATCCCTTTTAGATGACACTATAGTATTCATAAAACATTCCAAAGACTAAACAAAACAATTACCACAAACAATAAACATAGTAAAGTAACAAAATAAAAGATAAATATACAAAAACCTGTCATGACTTCATATACAAACAACGGATTACAGGAAAGAGAAAATTAAGAAAATGATCCCATTTACAATCACACCTAAAAGGATGAAATACCTAAGCATAATGAAGGCACTGAAGAACATATACATTGAGAACCACAAAACAATGTCAAAAGAAACAAAAGAACACATACAAAGAGAGAAAGAGACAGAGAGATAAAAAGAGAAAGGTATCCCATGATACCTGAATGAACAAATTGAATTTTGATAAACATTGTTAAAAGTGTCACTTTACCCAAAGCAATGTATATATTCAATACAATACCTATCAGAATCCCAATCAAAGAAAATTCAATGTAGGATCATATAGTTTGCATAAGACTATAAAATAAACGCAAATTGTCAAAACAATCATGAGAGAAAAGTAGAAAGTGGAGGCATCACACTTCAACTTAACTCATTACACAACTTTTTCTTAACTCCATGCACAAATTTAATTGAAGATGAATTAAAGAGAGAACCCTGAAACCCATTAAATACATAGAAAATAGCATAGGCAATATTCTCCTGGACTTCAATCTCAGAGATGCTTTGCATACTTAACTCCAAGAGTAAAGGCAGGAAAAGCAAAAATAAGCAAATATAACTATATCGAAGTAAAAAATCTTGTATTGGAAATAAATCACTACAAAACCAAAAAAATAATCTATAAACTGGAAAAAGATATTTATATATTATAGATCTGACAAGGAGTTAATTTTCAAAATATATAAAGAACTCCTACAACTCAACAAAGAAAAACAAACAACCCAATGGAGAAACAAAGGGGAAATGACCAAAACAAATATTTTTCCATAGAAGATAATCAGAGGGTCTACAGATGCATGAAAAATAAATGCCCATTATTAATTGCAAGGGAACTATAAGTAAATGACCTAATGAGCTTATCACCTCTTACCTGTGAAAAATGACCCATATTAAAAAGACTGGAAATAACAAATGTTGGTAAGGATATGGTGACACACTCCTCTAGTTTTGGAGGAAATGTGTATTTCCTCTATGGAAAATGGCATGGAATATCTTCAAAGAATGAAAAATGAAAAGACCACATGCTCCAGCAATAACACTTTTAGGTTTTTACACAAAGACAATGACAATACTGACACAAAAATATATATACATTTTTTATGTTCATTGCAGTATTATTCACAGTGCCCAAGACATGGAAACACTTAAATGCCACTGACAAATGACTAGATAAAGAAACTGTGATAAATATATTCAAATGGATGCTATCAAGCTATTTAAAAAGTGAACTAGTGCTTTTTGGGAAGTAATAGATGGATCTTGAGGTGATTGTGCTAAATGAAAATACTCAGAAAGTGAAAGATGGTGACTAGATGGTTTCACTCATTTGTGGAAAATATATAACAACAACAAAACCAGCAGAACAAAGCAAGTAACTTTTAGACTTTAAAACGGTTACCAGAGTGGAAAGCAAGAGGGAGGAGGGGATGGGGCAGAAAGTGATAGGACATTGGCAGTGGAAACAAAGTATTTGTACATGTCAGATGCATGACACTACTCCCCCGGTGCATGTCATCTGTTAAGGAATGGCAAATCAGTAAAATTCAAAAAAAATAAGTGTATTCACAGATGAAAAAGATAACAAAAATATTCTAAAAAATTAATTTCTTTAGCATTTGACACCATAAGGATTTGAACTTCTGTCTAGAAAAAAATATTATGAACAATTGAAAATTGATTAATATACTGGTTTTCAAAATTGCAACATATTTGTAGGTAAAATTATTTTTCTATAAATAAAAAATGAACATGATAATAGAAAAAAAGACATCAGTTATGACCAAAAGTCTTAGGAAATAAAAATATTAATAGTCAATCAACCTATGAAAATTATGTTTATTAGAATAAAAGAATGCATTACAAAACAATGAATTTCCATGTTTAGCTTACTGAAATATTACATGATTTTTAAAAGCAAGGGAATGAACTGATTCCATATAGTGTTGGAGACAGAATAAATTTGCACAACTTTCTGGAAAATAATTTTTTTAAGTTTTAAAAAGATGTACTTGTTTTAATATAGGAATCCTTTTTAAAGGAATGTATTCAAGAGAAAACATAAATATATGCTATATTGAACTTATTCGGTGAAAAATGTAGCAATCTATGCAGAAAATTTCACTTTCAGAATAATACAGAAAAAATGTGATATCAAATTGAACCATAAATTAAGGCTATAAGGTATGGCTAAGTTTTTTTTTATTATTATTTTTTCTGCTTTTTGAATTTTTAAAACATCTACTTCTTCAAAAATGATGACACAAACTTAATTTATATTTTTTGAAATTTTCAGTATATTTAAGTAGCGTATATATGAAAAAGTTATCAAAAATCACAATACACTGCAAAGTTTACTGTGATAACCTTTGTAACAATATTTTTTTCTTCATATAATTTCTACAATGAGCATATATTTCTTTAAAGAGCAATCGTTTTTTAAGAAAATGAAGCTATTATGTGCTATTCAAAAGCACATAATCATACACGCCTGATTTTAGTTAAGCAAAGCAAGTGATTCAACAATGGAAAATAGAAGCCAAAAATTCTTCAATTATGAAGCCATTAAGTTAGAAAGAAACAACGAAGGTAAGGAAGAAGATGAGAAAACTCCCTGGAAAATCCATGCACAGAGCGGACTCAATGAATTCAGTGTTGTTGACCGAGCCTGACTGGAGCGTTTCTTTGAATAATTCAATTAGGTTCAGCTCATTGAAAATATTTAGAAGACTGAAAGAAAATCTTCAGGGTGGCAGATCTGTTTCTTGGGAGTGAAGAGAGTGATCTTTTCATGATTTTCCTGAGGACACTGATGCTTTCATGAAACTCAGATGTCCAAAGCAACTACTTCAGAACTAGTTTAGTTTTGAGCGCCCAGAAATAATCTAATTTTGTCTACTGCATCTTTTATTACTGAAATACTTGAGACAGAATTCTGGCTATTTTATAACCAAGTGAGCAAAACTAACTAAATTATCCAGTGGTCCACTGGTGAGAAATAGCTGCAATAACTTTCTTATGACACATTCTAAACTTTTGTACACATCTGGACCTTGATGACATTCAGACTGAAAGAACCAATTTGTTTCTTCTTTAACTCTTTACCCCAATATGTGATGAAATGTGGCTGAAAGAAATGGCTTATCTATGCACTGCATGAATGAAAACATTTTGTCATGTGGCAACTTAAAAGCTGTTTTAAATTTAGAATACATTTTAGAGGATGGTAGCTAGAAAAATCTCGACACACAGCAGACCTTTATCTGATTTCTCTAGATCAGTAGTTTGCAAAGTTTGGTCTCAGGAACAGCATTGCAAATTCTTAGGTTCCACTCTAATTCTGAAGCAGAACTGTCCCTTGGAGGTACTAATTTGGTTAGCAAGTCCACTAGATGACCCTAATGAACAAAATGTTTGAGAATGAACATTATATGTGATCTGATCTCTGATTCAGATTCTTCAGTATCAACCTAGAGAATAGAATAAGATGATGATTAACATCTAGAGAAACATTGCTTCCTTGCAGAATTCATGAAACTTTTACAGCACTGTTATCACATAATAGTTCTAATAGATTAAATGTTGATGCTTATTAGACTTCTGATGATGAAAAAACAATATAGTGACATTTCAGAAGCAAAAGCATTTGTCAGTGTTTCCATTCAATATGGAACATGGTAAAACATTTTAAAAAAAAAAAACTTGGTCTTGTTTATCTCCCATTTCTCATGGTCATGTGTTATTCCTATGGGCCCCACTGGATAATTTAGTTTTGTCCACTTGATTATATGTTCATTTACTTGGACTCATGCTAACACCAAACCCTGAAATCGCCACATCCAACAACATTCATATGGTAAGAACATTCTCCTATCATTACCAAACAGCTCAAGATTAAAGTTTAAGGTGATCTCATTGAGTAACTCCGAAATCATCTCTGAGGATAGAAATGAATAATTTGGTAATGATAGAAACGATGCCAATGATGACAGAAATCCACAAATTCTCAATCTAACTCTGTTGAGTCTGCACTATACAACATGATAGTTTCTGGGAAAGAGGATTAGAGTATATATACTTTAGTGGAAGGGAGTGAAAATTGACAAGAGACTCAGTCAATTTTTAATTATACAGGAAAAATCTATTAGCACAGATGGTGAGTAAAGTTATTTTTGCTTTAGAGTCATCTCTGGGATCTCCATAAAAATTTGAACATACTTCTTTAATCTTTAAAGCAGAGTGTTTTATGTCATCTATTATATTCGTCTCTGTGGCAATCGCATATTTATAACTTGGGTAAGTGTGAGGCAAGTTCATCTCTTGTCAAGGTATTAGCTAGGATGGTTTGAAACCTGGGGACCAGTGTTAGTTAAGAATCATCTACCCATATATCTGATAGTTAAACTAACTTGTTAGTTGAGGTTTTAACTACGATTGTTGGTTAACTATTTATCCATGTCTCTTTCATGCATCCAGGGCTTCTGATGCTGAGTGTTGTAAGAGAGATTCAAGTAAAAGCTATATTACTTTTGCAGCCCTGTCTCTGAAGACAAGGCAGGCAAGACTTCTCTCACACTCTGTTATTCAGAGTAGTCACCATTCTTCCAGTGATGAAGGGGAGAGAATTTATCTCCATACTAATCAGTGAGTGTCAAAGTTCAGGAAGAACTTTGCAATGAGTGATGGCCTCTTTGCAACATACAACTTGCCACAGTCCTCAGTTACAACAATCTGTGTTCTTTTCCTAGATGTAAGGATGAGCCAGATTTCAGATGATTTGAATCTCACCTTAGAGTTGATCCATGGTGCCAAGCAGAGCAAAAGAAACCTATCCCCACTGCACCCTGCCAAGTTGCAGATTTGTGGGCAAAATAAATGCTGCTTTGTTTTAAGTCATTATGTTTGGATTAGCTTGTTATGTGTAATAGTTAAGTAGAATGTACATTCTCATGTTTCCCCCTGGGTAACACAGGTAAGAGACACAATGACACAGGAAAGATTATTCAACTAAACCAGATTTTTTTTTTTTTAATGGCAGGGTAGTCCTCAAGCACTAACTCATTTTGTTTATAGAAAGCATTTTGGAATATGGGCAAGTAAAGTTATATCATTGTCATACCCTGAATTCAACTGAATATATACAAAAATAATGTTACAAATTTTGATACCTATCTATTACAAGCACACCTAACAGCTGATCACATTCTGGTGCATTACAGCAATATGTACATGGGAGACCATTGTCCTGCCACTATGGAGGTAAGTGGTGCTTCAAAAAGAAAAACTAATGACCATCAAATCAGAAATCTACCACATCAGGCAAACTCTTCATAAGTACAATCATCATATTTCTTATTGTACCCCAAAGAGTCTCAGCTCTGACTTCACATTCTTCCTAACTAAAAGATTAAGTGATCATTTATGTGTTCATGAGAGTTTTAAGTGTTCTAAAAAGACTATGAATTTGTGGGATGTCTTTTATTGTCCCCGTACAAATAGTTGGAACAGTTCCTAAGAAAATGGATCTGGATAATGTACCTTACAGCCCAATGGATAGTTCCAGTCTGAAATCAAGTCATGGGAATCATGTTTGCCCTGTAGTCATCATGTTACACTCTGTTAGCTGTCCTCCTCTTAACAGTCTGACTCCATGCCAGTTATAACACTACATCTGTTGGTTACAACTGGGCAGTGAGTGGAATTTTCACAAAAATCACTCAATGTAGTTCTCCAGTGGTTCCACTGGCACTTTTAAATTTGGCTTTCAAGTACCTTATAAAATTAATTTGCTTGTTTGAGATTTCATACTTTATCACAGGAACATATTCAGAAAAACTATGGAAAGAAAGTCTTTGCTCACATTGCTGTTGACTGAAGAACATTGCCCTCTATCTAACTCAGCCATCCTTTAAAAGAGACCAAACTATACTACTTCCATTAAAATGCCTCCCCTGGTTGCCTATCAACCCATTTTCATAAAAACTTATTTTGCTATGTTTTCTAACAGGAACTTAACTTCTGATAATTAAGTCATCAGATTTGAAACTTTCACTATCTTTATAATTTTTTGGGGGGGTCAAGAAATAAAATCACACACAGGTTAGGATTATGTTAAAATGGGGATTCTAAAATAAGTCATCTTGTATATATTCCTCTCATATATATTGTTCTCAAATGAAACCAAGGCTTTGGTTTGGAGCTTCAAGGATATTATACTTTACATTTATGTGAAGGGGGTGGTCTCAGCACTCTGAAATAGATCATAAAGAAAAGATGGATCACATAGCAGATACAAATAGGGTCTGATTTCCCTCCCAAACCTGAAAACTCAGAAGCTCAGAAGGTTAATTCTCACCTCTAATGATGAAAATCATCAGTTAAAATGCTTCTCACTTCAGGATGACTTTCAGTGTCCTCAGTCTCATAAAATTGGAAGCTCTGAATAACCAAGTTTGCAAGACAGATGACCTGCTCACAAATAGAATAGACTTGCATGTGTAGATGTGTAGGCACAAGTTTGCTAGTAACACAACACAATTTCTCAAAATTATGTTACATGGAAGCAAGCCATCGTTTAAGGGAGCCCTTCTCTCTTTTTCACCAAAATAGGGATTTTTTTTTAAACAAAAGGTTCAGCATTCCAGTCAGATTGCAGTCATCATTTTCAGTGAGCTTCCAACTAAGGGGGACAATCTGATTGTCCAAATCAAAAGAACCCTATTCCAGGGAATTGCTTCACTCGAATTGACCTTTTAGACATGACCTGGTAATAATGAAGAGATATGACTTTGGAGTATCTAAGAGACTAAAACAAAAGTAAACCGAGTGACTTGGGGTGTGGCCCCAGGTACCCAGTAAGCCTCCTGCAGCTGGTGTGGCTGCCTGGTGTTCCCCAAGCCCTAATCCCACCTCAGTTCACACCAGAACTCTTCCTGCTGTGAACTCTTGCTGCAGCAAGAGTTGACTCAACTCTAGAGCATCCAGCAGACTGTGTCTTTTCCCTGCCACTGTGGCCCTTCCCAGCACAGTATGAGGTGCCAACCAGGCAAGGGCTGAGTGTGAAGAAAATTACAGGGTAGGGGATCTTTTCATGCAGCTCACCAAGACACTTCATATCAGCATTCGTTCAACTGCAGGCAGCTTTGAGATGAAATACAGGAATCGGAAATGAAAAAAAATTTCACTGGTTTCTTTAATTGCAAAGTAGGAAAGTGAAATCTATTGAGATAATGAGGATATAATGAGTAGACAATCATGTAGATAGTCAAAAAGCAAATGAGACTATATGTAATGATCCCAGATGTCTCTTTTCAATGAGGTGTCAACTTGCCTTTCAACTGTCTTTACACAGTGGCCTTTTCCCAAAGTTTAGAATGTCTGCTGGGAACCTCCTTTGGGGGCAAAGATCATACCACTTCACTGTTACATGTATAGAATGATTAGTACAGCTACATACTATACTATATACATACTAATACTGTACTATATACATACATACAAAGGTGCTCAGTAAATGTTAAAAGAATAAAACACTGTAACTTCACATCAGTATGCAAACGTGCTTTAAGGTCATCTTAATGTTTTAAGCCTGCTCCTTAACTTTATATATAAGATTCTCTGAAGTTCTTTCAGGTAATAATTGCTATTAATGATGATAATAATTTATCATCATCTGCAGGGAAATAGTTAAAGGGTCTTTAGACACACCTCCTCTTGTGCCCCTTTCCAAATCTTTTCTGATTAACTTGTCATTGTTGTATAATAGTAAAGAGTTAAAAGTATAGATAAATATTTATCTCCTGGGTAGTAAAAATATGTGCTGCAGTTTTTGTCCAACAGATGTGTAGATAAAGGAATGATGCTGCATAAAATGAAATAGCACAAGCACATTGGTAGAGAGAGCTAATTTTTCTCTAGAGAGTAGTCTGGTTAGAAGTATTTTGCCTTAGTTTTCCCCTTTTTCAAATCACAGTGAAAAATAATCTTCAGATTCTGGGGGATCATAAATATTTTCGAATGAAGAAAATCATCCATTATGTAACCTCCAACCTTGTTTCTGGAGCTTCCTCCAACATATGGAATCATCAAAGTGATCAAGAAACCCCGTTAAAAAGAAAACGGCTGATGAAGGTGCTTTGTCTCAGAGGAGACCTGAGACTTTCTTCACTGTGACCCAAGAAGCAAGAGCCAAAGCACTGTTTAGGGAACAAACACCTAGGGCATCTGGGGATAAGGATAGTGGTCAGCAGAACACAGAAAGCACTGGTCACAAAAGATAAAATCTGATATACACAATGCACTTTTCAAACTAGCTAAAATAGTGGTAACTGAGCTAAAAATGGAACCTATGCAAAAAGGAAGAGAAAGGATATGACGAGCAATCTGAAGGAGAGTAGCCTCAGGAACTTGAAAGTACTTTCTGGAAATGCTTCACTCCCTTGATCGAAGAGATTGGTGTGATGATAAGGGCAGTCCAGTGAGCACTAGAGGAAGCAACTGCCCAAAAGCAAGACCAGCACCAAGACCAAGTTCTTGCTGTTCATCACCTGTGGGTTGAGGATTTTGTCGATTAATGGGGAGAAAGCCAAATTGAAAGAGAACACATCTGCCTAACATGCTATGTAGGTGCCTGTTCCTGTAGAATCATTTGTTTTAAAAATCCACAAGATAGATGTGTATGCGTGTGTGTGTGTGTGTGTGTGTGTGTGTGTGTGTGTGTACACACACGTGCATGTGTGAAGAGCATTTACTTCAAGAATTCTTATAAGAAAGTAGGTTATCAATCGGGATTAGTATCTTAAACACATTCCTCTTCACATGGCTAACCTAATCAATCACCTCAGAGACAACTTAGGGTGTAAATAAGCTCAAGAAATACCCAAGGTTTCAGCTGTTTCACAAGTTTTCTATTTTTCACTACCTTGGAAATTGTATAATACAATGTGGTATAGTAAGGATTCTTTCTCAACACTCAAATGATTTGCTTTAGTCTAAATTCTTCTCAGGTTCATTTATCCACTTAGTGTGTGAGTACAACTGGTAGGTAGCTGAGGAATGGTTTAAGAAATACTTTCAATGTGTTCAAATCAAATACATTTTATTTAATCAGAAATCTCTATTCATTTCCTAGGAAGGTTGGGAATACTAGCTTTCCAGGCTTAAAATGCCAATTAATCTATGTAGTCTCTGGTGAATTAGAAAAAAAAATCAGGAATATTACTTACTGATTTATTTTGCAAACAAGCACATTAAAATTAACTCAATTATCTCTATCTTATTTTTCAGAATATGTTAATCTCCCCCAAAGTAAAAGAATATAACCTAAACATACAAACAAGACTAGTTAGGATAACTAAAAATTTAGAATAAGTAAAATTCATTTTATTACATTTTAACAAACATTTTTATATTTATAACAAAATATAAACAGGTTAATAAGTATTTTTATTGAATATTAATAAAAATTAGAATAAGTAAAAATTTAGGAAAAGTTAGCAAGTTTTTATAATTCCAAAGTAATACAAATAATTAATTTGGAATTATAAAAACTTGCAACTTTTCCTAATTTTACTTAATTTGATAGATAAGTAAATGTAAACCATGTTGAAACTCACTGGTTTAAACTGAAGTTAGATTTCCCTGATCAGTGTTCTACAGAAGAACACAGCCAGGAAAATATGGGTGTGGGTAAAGTATTTTATTTCCTTAAAGGTTTTGATGAAAGCAATATTAGAATGAGAAATAAACATCAACCAGTATAGACAATTATAAGGCACGACACAGCTGTACCATTTTTGCTGTTTTGTTTACTGACATTTACACTGTTTTCAAAACAGCGTACAACATCTATATTAACCAGCATGTACTAGCATGACCCTGAAATACTTACACAAATATGTTCACAAGATAATAATATTGGAAACTTAAACCCCCCAGATTCATTTCCACATTTAAAAGGAGACTCATCCTTAATAAATAAACTTTTCAGCTCATTAGCAGTTAGTCCTGTCACATTACACAGAGGAGAACATTGTCACATCAGACAGAACAGAACATTGTGTTCTACACAAGACAGTGTCAGTTAAGCACGCCCTGGGATTGAGTTATCACACTGACTTGATTTACTTCTGCCGCTCCCACAGCAATCAGGCCAGAAGGGTATAATTAGAAGGAAGCCCTTCTCAAGTATGAAAAGTGTAATCACGGCAACCCAGTAAAGGAACAGTGTTTCCCATTGTTGGCCAGTTGCTATCAAAGGGACATTGGGGTAAATTTCCAAGATGCCAAACCAGTAAGTAGGACTTTTGGAGATATCATTAAGATTTACTGTCTCTGTTTCCTGAGAAAATTACAAGAGGGATAGACTCCTAAAATAATCTAAAATAGTTTTCCAAGTTGAATTACTCATGATTATAAATTGTTGTCTCTACCGGTACCTTTGCTTATTTGAAGTAAGCTAAAATTCTGAGTTTGCCTCTTGTTTGTAGTTTACTTCTTTGTAGTTTTCTTGATTCTGAAAAGGATTTTTTTTTTTTTTGGTTACATGCTCAGTCAGGGTTTTCCTTTATTCTAGATCACTGGTTTTTCTCTATTCAAGAAGAAAATGTAGGAAACATTTTATTGAATATGACTAACACATTCTATTAGTCATATTCACAGCTCAAGTCCCTGGAAACTCAGGTAAGTCCTGGCTCCACCAACAAGGCCTCCTAACTCAGGGCCATGATGAGGTAGAGGAACCTTATCAAGTGTCCCATGAGAACACTTGTCCCCAAAGTTCCCAGGGATCAGAGACATGAATGTCAGCACCCTGGTATTCACTTCCAGCTCCAGGCAAAACTCAGCAGAGGAATGATAGCCAAGAAGGAGCAGAAAATTAGCTCTTTAATGCAAACCTTCTGCTCCTAACATGTAACAAAAATGGGGGCTATAAATTCCCTTCCCCCTCCAAAAAAAAAAAAGATATAGGAAGACCAAAACACAGCTGTGTTCTTCTTATACCAGTGTTCAGAAACACTTAATATAAAGATGTGGAAACATTCTATTGGACAAATAGATTCTATGGCAAAATAATAGGAGATAGAGTCGGATTTAAGGTAACATCATTAAAAGAAGGGATATTTTCTAACAATGAAAGAGTTCTAACAAGTATGAACCGATTACTATAAAAATAAAATAAAACTGATAGAATGAGAAAAAACCAATCTGTGACCTCAAATTAGGATATTTTAAGCAATTCTTATCAATGAAAAAATGTGGATTTTGTAAGATTTTTAAAAAATCAATAACATTTACATTTAGAACAATACACTCAATAAGCATGATTTTTTCTCCAGTTTGAGTGGAAATTTTATAAAAATTGAACACCTGTAGACCACAAAACATGTCTTCAAAATGTGAAATAGTCTTTATGAAAACAAAACTTGACAATACAATTTAAATAAACATACTAACTAAAAGATAATTCTTAAATTACCTTTTACATCATATATCTGAAAACCTAAGAAGCATTCCTAAATAAATCCTTGACTAAAAGAGGAAACTGAAGTGGAAAAGAATATCAATAAACACTCCAATCAAAATGGAAGTGATATGTAGGAAAAATTACTGACAATACAATCTTGCAATAGAATTAAATTAAGAATCATAAAATTCATAGATTCTAGGCAACTCTAAATGATTTGAACTATTAGTATCTGCTATCTTACCAATTGTTATCATGTCCACTTTGCAGTGTCTCATTGCACATTTCTGCATATATTTTAGACAATGAAAAACTTCATGGTTACAAGGTTTACACTTACGGATTCAGATCAAGACAAAGTCAGAAGACATGGATTTGAATTTCTTTTCTTTCAGCAGAATGACTAAGGGTAAGCTATTAAATTCAAAATCTCATGTTTCCATTTAAAACAATTTATCTAGTAATAACTCTACTCATGCAAACTCCTTATAATTTGAAACATTTGAAAGATTCCAAACAATTTGTAAGAGTTCAAAAACCATGAACTAGTATTTTTATATAAATATACAATATTTATTTTACCTGTTCCATCATTCCTACATGATTGTATTTTTCTTGGAAAAAATACTCTGTTCATCATTAAATAAGTAGTACATATTAGCATCAAATACATAGTGGATGCCAAACAAATATGTTAGTGAGTTAAGTTTAGTTAAACTTATTCAGGTCACTTTAGTATTAAGTTTCAAAATTATTATGCTAGAACAGCAAAAACAGTAATATAGTTGCTAGTACTTTGTAGCTATATTTAAGTGTGATATTACCATTCTTCATTGAATGTTGAGACCTAAACATAGTCAAATCAATTTTATTCCATCAAATTTGACATCATCAAATAAACATTAATAATTAAAACTATTCCATAGTAAGATAATAAGAATGAGTGAGGCTAGGTTTGGGTT
The DNA here is from genome assembly GCA_004024945.1 of Uropsilus gracilis. Lineage (NCBI taxonomy): Eukaryota > Metazoa > Chordata > Mammalia > Eulipotyphla > Talpidae > Uropsilus > Uropsilus gracilis. The sequence goes on along the minus strand of PVHY01011782.1, from coordinate 21,857 downwards.
CTAGTTTGGTATTTTAATTTTAGCATGTAATGTGATGGAGAACATCTATTTGTAGATAAGACTAGGGCATAACAAAAAGGCATAGAATGACAAAATAGGTTGTTAGAAAAAATACACTGATCCAGAGTTAAGCTAGGATTCTTTGTATTCTGACAGAAAAGATAAAAATTCTACAGTTTCTAAAAGTGAATATTTCTATATCAATTGACAAATTGAAAATGCCAAAAATTTTATCCAGTTTAAGACACATTTGTTTTCCTCAAATTCATCATTTATATCTAGTCATGCTCTGCAGGTTTGTTTGTCTTGTCTTATTTGGGGGGATATCTGCATAGCTTAAAGTTTATTAAATTTCATAGTACCCTAATGTGGGCCATGCTTGACTGAGTCCAATAAGAAGTCATAACTGATAAATGAGAATTCATTTTCTTGACTGCTTGTGTGAACACCTCCTGCATCCTTTGCATAAAGCTCATCTTGGGGCAGGAGGGGCCTCTCTTTTTTCTTTTTACTGTACTGGTCTTTACACACTGGATCTCATTTCTCAGGAATGAATTTGTTTCTGGAGTTTTTTTAAATTAATTTATTTTTAATAATTCATTTTCTTTTTATAGATTGCACATATGTGTGTATTTACATTGTTATCTACCTACCCTGAGGTTCTCCCACCACCTTGTCACCCATGAGCAACCATCTTGATCTCTTGTGCCTACCTTTCCCCTGGTTTTACCATCCTCCACCTCTCTTGTTCTATGTTTCAGTTCTGCCGGCAGTTTGTTTTAACTTTTGGGGGACATTTGCTTGTTGTTTTACTTATATGCTTCATGTAAGTGAGACCATCCAGTATTCTCCTCTTTCACTCTGGCTTATTTCCACTAACATGTTTCTAGCTCATCCATGTTACTAGAATGATATACATTTGTCTTAAGACAAAATAGAGAAAAAGGAGAAAGAAGGAAGAAAGAAAGACTATTTCTTTAGAGTAGTTATCCTGTCATCCTACTGGGAGCTGGGACAGGAAGCTAAATGTCAAAGATGGTCAGTTCAATCTTTGCCAAATTATTGAGGTTTTGAATAATTTAATTTTGTCAAATTATTGAGACTTGAATTCAAAATGAAAGTCATTTAAACACATATATACATACTCAAAGATGACCATAAGTGGCACATTGTAGATACAACATTAGTCTTCATGACAGCACATCCCATATCTGTAGATTCGTTTTACCTCAGTGTGGAACATAAACATGTCCACGAGTTTCATATCCATTACCTTCAAATGCTTGCAAACTTTCTTTTCACTGTCCTGATTCCTAAGATTTAAATATAAAAGCATCAGTGTCATTTCTGTTGGGTGTTTTTAATTTAGTTTTTTTTTAATTAATTATTTTGTTGTTTATATATTAATGCATATAAGTATATATGTGTGTATCTGTATATCTATATTACATCATTGCATTCACGGGGTTTTCCCTGCAACCCATTTTCTGAGAACCTTCCTCTTGATGTTACTGTGTTTCTCCCTTTCCCAATTTCTCCCTCCCCCCATCCCTTCCTAGCAGCCTGCCCTCGCTCCATTCCCAGTTTATTTTGGGGTTTTTCTGACCTTTTGTTTTTTATTCCTATATTCCATCTATAGGTGAGATCATACGGTTTCTGTCTTTTTCTTTCTGACTTATTTCTGCCATTATAATTCTGTCTAGGCCTATTCATATCATCATAAATGCATCATACTTGTTGGTTTTGACTGCAGAATAATATTCCATTGTCTAAATATACCACATCTTTTTTAACCATTCGTCAATTTTTAATTTAGTTTTTAATGACCTATTTGTGGATGCATCATCTCTATTAATATCTATTTTTTAACTTCATTTGTTCTTTCTCTATATAAGAATAAAATAACACCACATTTCTGACTCAAGCATAGTTCCTACCCAATATTCCATGGAAACATCTCTCAAACAAGTGATTAACTAGTGAGTGTTTTGAAGAGGGGTGAGGAGAGTGTAGATCCTTGCTGAGGAGCATACAAGGTGATTGGATTTTCAACCATCCTTAACAATGACACCTCTCAGAAAAGCATTTCTTGTATATATAAAATGGTCCCAAGATTGTAATATTGCATATGTTTGGAAAGAGAAAAAAAAATGAATTTCTTTCTTCTCAAGAAAATTTTCAAGACATAAATGCTTTTTTCCTGAAATATCACTGATCCAGAAACTGCCAGTCATGTCTCCAAAGTGAAAAAAATCACTCTAGTTGCCACAGAACAAGGAGTTTCAATCACTCTGTACCCTCAGAGACCCTACTTTAATCATCTGTCTTCAGCGGTCCCCAAATCTTTTTGTTTCTTTGTAAATTCCTTTCTCAACACTGAGAGCCAAAAAACAGACCACAAGTCATTACAATAGATCTTATATTATGAACTGACTTTGTACATGGAGAAGAGATGAGAACAATCAACATATTTGAAAATAAGCTATGGTGATATGAAGGGTGGAGGTGGGACCCCTCATACTCTCCTCATTAATAAAATGGCAAATCTATCCCGAGAAGCAAACCTATCAGAAATGGATCCATAGTTTTAATTTGCACAAAGGTGCAAAACAATTCATTGGAGAAAGGATAGTGATTCAACAAATGTTGAAAGAACAATTGGTTGTCCATATGTGTATCCGTATCTATAATCTTGACCTAAACCTCATGCCTTCTATATAGATCAACTCAAAATAATATTTATCTAAACATAAAGCTTCCATAACACTTCGAAATAAAGGAGAAATAATGTAAAATCTAAATTGAGAATCTATCACCCAGGATGGTGTCAGCTCAATTCCACACGCTGAAGAAAGGGCAATCTTTTAGCACCTTCCCCCTTACAGATAAAAGTCACTAAAGCTGCAGAGAGTGGGCAAGGGAATTCTGGGCAACCATAGAAAAAATAACCAGACAACTACCCCAGGGTAAACAGAAATGAGGATTGTTACTAGGCCAAAATCAGGAAGATGGATGATGAGAGATGATGTCATCTGATGAAGAGGCAAAGAGAGATGATGTCATTTAATGATAATACTACTGAAAGCAAGAGGTCAGGGAAGACTGCCTTGACTGTAGGGTAGTTTAAAATAAAAGAGAAGGGAAAATAAAAGAGAAGGGAAAAAAGAAAAGGAAAATGTCTCAGTTCTTCACAAAACACAATCCCAGCTCATTTTTTCTTAGATATTTGTAATAGCTCAACATTACCCTTACTTCTTTACCTAATTTCTCAAAATATATTCTACATTCTACTTCTGCAAAAAGAAGACAAGTGATAGACTTGTTTTTATTTTAAAATGAAGAGATTTATTTTAAAATAATTCATAAGGAATAGTCCTAGATTCAGTAGAAACTTGCATAGGTTCAGTTCCCACTGCTTCTACATAATCACTTCTGGGTTTATGTTTTGTGTTTTACTTTGGAGATTCCTGCAGTCAGATTCAAATCAGATTAAATCATCTCCAAGATAGCTTTATGGCTAAGAATATTGCAATAAATTCAAATTCATATATGAAAATGCTCAGTTCATCAGAATATTCATTCAACTAAAAGTCAGTCCCTCTGGAAATAAATAACCTTTTGCAAAATGAGAAAAGTCAATGGTACTAAACCATAAAGAATATGCAATAAAGTCAGCATTACTTTGTCAGCCACAACATTGGGGGAAAAAAATTTAATCGGCATTTATGAACCACAAAGAAGAGGGCCAATGGTTATAATTCTTAATCGTACTGTCTGAGCCTTGCATTCTCAAAGGGCGTTTTAAAACACCTCTGAATTAAAAGGCTCAAATAGCTAGCACTCCCAATGATCTACCTGCCATTTAACTCCCTTTCCATGAAGGTCTTCACAATGATAGAGTTTTATCTTTATCTTTCTAAAGATAAACTTTTGGTCCTTTAAACAGTGATTATGACTTTTTGGTGGGAAAATGCTTCTTTTGCTGCATGAAGAAAGCAATTACTGTATGTACAAAGTCATTATGAAATTATCTCAGAATGAATTAATGAAGGAGTGAGTATAAGATTGAGTTACCACACACAACAGCATAGAAACCATTCCACTTTTCCCTGTAGGAGGAAATACTAGTTACAACTGTCACCCTGCTCTGGGTTCACACAGACCCAGACCGCCCCCTCCTTTTCACTGTACCTTTCTTGGGAATGAACAGAGGTCTTTTTGTTGACGGCCTTTAAACCCATTCCCCAACCCTTATCTTGCACTGTCGCTCTTTTCTTAATTTAAAGCATTCGTTCTGAAAGGCATCGCTCAGTGAAAAAGCTTCAAACCAGAACATTCTGGCCTGAGAACACTGCTGTCTCCATCTGCTGACATGAGCAATGGCCTTGGATAAAGCCCATTTAGATATCTAAAACTTGTCCATTTGTACTCTGCAATTTACCCATTATACTCATTCCATTTTCTCACATACCTTTCCCAATTATCTGCCAATTTAATCCATTTAAATCTCTCTCTACTACTGTAAATATGTTCCCCTGCAGCATGGAAGAGCACTCGGGCTCAGACTTTCAAGGGCCTCTTACCTTTGTGATGCCTTTATTTTTCCCTCTTCCTGTTCAATTTTGTACTTATGACTCATCACAAAAGTGGATGCTGCTGCTGAGACAAACTCATTGGCAAGAACCTAACTACACAATTGGTCATTTAGTCCTGAAACTAAATGAAACTGAATAATGGCTGCAATATTGATCTGGGTCACAGAGTAGAAACCACACTTAAACACCATTCAGCACAGCTGAGGCAGTGAAAAACCATATCATGAAGAGATGTTCAGGTCCAGGTGCCATTTACTTTTCTTCCCACTGTTGTTGATAATAACAGTGTTTTCTAATGGAACGACAGTCCTTCTGCTGCAGATCAAAAGGATTTAGAAAAATATCCTATCATCTTGTTTGAGAGACAATAAAGTCATAATTCAGTTTCCTTAGTTTTGCTGGCAACTTGGCAGCAACTAAAATGAATTATTATCTCTAACCACTGGGCCCCAGTGAAACTAGTACATCTAAAGTAAATTAAAGTGAATTTGCCTATTTTTGTTTTGTAAGATAATTACATTCTGATTTTGGGACAGGCTGACTCATATGAGTCATAGATACTACCCTTGGGTCCTTCAAAGCACCCCCAACTTTCTTCTTCAACATCAAACATATGGCAAAAAGATCCTAAAGGCAGATGTAAAATCAGCGTTCTTTTGCCTCACTCATAATATTTCCCATGCCGCCTCTTTATTAGATAGGCCACTCTGTCTATATATGTTTCTTTGCCTTTCCAGAAAGCTCTTTCTCCTATGAAGCAAGAAAAATATCTCAACACTATAGAAGAAAAGTACACATGGAACCTCAAACCTCCCAGCATCTGCCACTATCAAAAGGATTATTCTGTCCTGTGGAAAGAGAATCAGTTGGTATAATCAAAAAGCTGATAATAGGATTATCAAATACGTAAGATCTTATGTATCTTATATATCAAATGATCTTATGTATCAAATACATAAGAGGACAAATCCTTGGGTAACATAATTAAGCATCAGTCAACTTCATTGAAACTAGGTCCCTCTTGGATTTGGCCAGTTTGGGAAGTCAAGGAATTTCTGTACCTAATAGATGGATGAATAATTTCTCCCACACAACTTAGAAAGAGGAGAAAAATAAAACCGTCTGGTTGGTAACAGTCACATTGGTCCTCAGGAGCCGGAGAAATGCTAAAATACTGTTCACCTACGACATATGTTTCCCAGAATAAATCCCAGAATCTGATTTTATTCAGAGAGGCAATATACCCAGCCAACACATTACAGTCATTTGGATTCTCTGTTCAGGAAGCTCTGCTAAGTCTAATACTACCTCACAAATTGACTGAGCCATCATCCAAGTTGACTGAGCTCTATCTACATGCTTAACATTAGGTCAGGTACTCACCTGACTATTGGAAAATTCAACAAATCCCTGATCACTTGCTGAAAACCCGGGGGAATAAGGCTGAAATGAAGCACACTGAAGAGTTTACAAATACTTGGATCAGAATACACATGAATTCACATAACTGTACTTGTTTTGATGTCATTTCCTGTATGTTTCTTCCTTCTTAACAGACCAACCAATCTGTGAGAGGAAAGCTGTGTCTATTTCATGAATTGAGTAATCAATTAGAGCATTACAGCTGTAGCATAATGACGGTAGTGGGAGGCGAATTTCCCTGCGTTTCTTCTCATTCTGTATAGAGTTGATGGCAGCTTGGTCAGCCTGCGTCTTGCCCACAATTCGCATCCAGGAAACTCCTGCTTAAGGCTGGTCAGTGAATTAAACAGGGGGGCCATTAGACTGAGGTGACTCCTGCTGTGATTGACGGTGTATGTGAATCAAAATATAAACTTCTAAAACATCACAAAATCGAAATCTAAGGACAACCAGGCACAAATTGGCTAGCAACGGTACTTTCCTTGCTGGGCTGTCTCACTCTCTGCATGGTAGGATCTTCTCACCACTTTCCACTGGGTGCTGCTCAAGTGAGTCGGCTCAAATAGGGTCTTAAAATTCTTCATCTGTGTCTTATTTTATCTTTTTTTTTACTAAGGAAGTTTTTCATTAGCAGTAATTGAAATGGATTCAAATCATCAGCAAGGATTTTCAATATAAAATGTATAGATGAAAACGGGAATCTATTATCACAAAGCATTGGAAGGAAATAATATAATTACTTTTATTAGATTAACTAAATGTATTATAGATATTAGTGAAGTTTATAAACTTAAACTTCACATGAAGAAACCCAATAATTTATACTTTAGCAAACAATGCAATGGAGCAGAACATAACATATATCTATATATATGGATATATGTATCTATAGCTAAATATATACATGTAAACATATAAAATATATAAAATAACATATAATAAAATATATCTATAATAAAATACATATCTAATATATCATATTTTATATATTATATATACATTGCATATTATATAACATGATACCATATATTATATACTGTAATATATGCTATATATCATATATAATTATTATTATACAATATGTAATAATTTTTATATGGTACATGATCTACAATATATAATATCTTATATATTTTATGTATTATATTAACTATATAATAAAATATATATGCATAATAGACACATATAAATCTATACACACACACATATATGCCTTCTTTAATATACACAGACTAGATAAAATATGTATATATTCAAATTCAGGAATTTTATGGATCAATTTAAATAAGAACGAAAATCAATTGTTGATAAGATTTTCAGGCACACTGTGAGGGAAGAAGATGAGAGAAAATGCCTAATGGTTCTTTAAATTGAACTTTAAATTGAGAAAACTCTCAGGTTAGTCAAGCTGTTTGACTCCAAAGGATTAGCTCTGTAAAGCCTATTTGGACATTGAAAACTGTTTGGGAGTCGTTATTTATCATGACACTTTGAAGTACAGAAAATAATTACCAAGTAAAGGTTTCATTCCGTCTGATGAAGAGTAAAATCATCCTTGAGAAAGATGAGGAGAAAAAAAGAGATGGATCATGCATGTTGGAGAAAACAGAAATAAAATTTAGAGATGGTGAGGCCTAAACTGAATCCTACAAAGAGATGATAGACGTGGGATAATCTTTTTAAAAGTGAGTACAAACTTGGACAGGACATTTCCAAGACTTTCAGCTACTTCCAATAGGAAAAATACCAAAGTTTAAATTTAAAAAGGTGTTTGAGTCTACCATACAAAAGATCTGTCTGGTTGTCTGATATCCATTGCCTCCTTAATAAGCACTGTCCATCCATCTAATTTATGAGATATTACTAAAGCCCTTTTAAAACAATAATATCCTTTGCAAATAGTTATTGATATCATTACTAACCCCAAAGTGGAGCTCAGCCAGCATTCCTTTTCCTCCCCATATACTTAATAACTGTTATCACAACATCTCTGCTATTAAAATAAGCAGAATCCAGCCTATAAAGGCACTCTGTGTCATATGTTTCAAACATAACCTTTACCCAATTAAACTTGCCTGAACAACCCAAGGGTGATAGCCAATGACCAATGATACTACTTTATACTTAGATCCACTATTTTCATAAGACACCAACAGGTTTAGCAGATGTTGCAATGAGCAAGTAAATATGTTCCAGGCAATAAATCTGCAAATAGACGTTCAGAGTTGCACTCAAAAAATGTGCATCATTCTTTCCAATGTTATCACAACAAGTAATAGTTTATGACCAATTACAGTTTCATACAAATATTCATGTTTTACTAGGAGTAGCATCTTCAAGTGATATTACTTGCAAAGACCTTACATATCTCTTACATTATTATATAATAAGAGAATATTTTTGCATTGTTCTTAGTCTTCATTTCTCATAGCAGATAGATGTGAGTTGATGAAAAAAATGTCTCTATTCTGGTGACATCTGAGTGACAAACTGAATATACCAACTTGAGAACATTATTAAGATAATTTTACTATCTCTCTATGCTGTTTTTCCATTTCTAAATTGAATTGCTACCTTTATTGCTACCAAATAACTTGGTGGAATAAGAAAACAATGGAAAATTGCTCCAGTGAGTAAATTTTCTATGCACATTTATTGGAAAATAATTTCTGCAATGCAATATGGAATTATGTCTATATAAATTTCCCCCATGGACACTGGAATGAAAAACTAAGGTTGCAGACAAAAGCAAGGCTGAAAGCTTATATGGTATTAACTCTCTCAATTTTTAAAATAAATGAGTCATCTATCATGTTCATCTTTATCTTTTAAGCTGGCAAAATAAAATCCTATACTAGGATTACAATCTATGAGGTAGCAATGAAAATGCAGAGACAATTTAGTATAATATTAAAGATCAGGATTATAAAACATATGTCAAAAGAAAGTAATTAACTCTAAAATAGGAAAATGTCATACCTTAGACCAAGAAAGCATTTGAAAAAAGGCTGTCCATATTTTAGTTTACCAAATACTATCAGTCTTCCATCCATAATGGTCAAGCCAATCCATCTAATGAGAGTACTTACTTTATAAGTTAAAGCAATATTTAATTGCATAGAATAGCAAACCAATGCTTAATATAATGCTTTTAGTTAGTGACTAGAAACAGGTTGTTCATTTTGAGCATGATTGTATCCCTAGGCACCAAGTACAGTGGTGGCATATAATAGGTGCTAAGTAAATGATGAGTGAATAGGTAAATTCATAGTAGGGAGTTCTAATAAGATTAGTTATAAAAAATAAAATAATTTCAACTAGTGCATCATTTACATTGGCAGACATGCAACTTCTTTCAAAGTTAAGTTTTTTGCAGGTACCCTAATAGATTAGTTATTTCACCTTATACTATAATTTCTTTGTCCATAGCCACAGAAAAATAAGAAGAAAACTAGAACTCAATTTAAATCTGAGCATGGATTAACATTAAATAAATTGTATCCTCAGACTTAGGGTTTCAATACCACTTCTCTGTGGTTCTACAAGTAACTGTATAGCATCTACATTTTCTACACTAGTGATATTGGACAATGTTAGTATGTGAATTAAACTGCTTCTTTGTATCCATTCTATTTTCATTACCTTCAGTCCTGAGTGCTGGTTTTCTCAGGTATAGGCCATCTGACTGAGATTTAAGATACAGGATCCACAGATACAGGATCCACAGTTCCACAGATACAGGATCTTAATGTAGTATATCTTTAAAAATTACACTGAATAATACTTTATAACAATATGCCTAAATGAGATCAACTCAATCTTGGCAGAGTGTATTCTCAGATTATACTGAGAATACAGATTCTCAGATGCCAGACAGAACCACGAAGAACAGTGGGTATGTCTAATCATAGGCCAGCATCCTCGGAGAGGAGGCTGGGGCCGCCACCCAGCTACTTAGCTGAGTGTGCAGAAGGACTCATTATCATGAACCAGCCACGTCTCTTTGTGTTTTAGTCTCCATAGTGGCAAGATAAAATCAATAGTAATGAGTTCAGAGTAAGAATTATTCACAGTAAAAGAAAGAAATAGTGGATCAAGAGCTCTGAGCTCCTGGGAAACTGTGTAAATATAGTTTATCATTTGGATTCTGAGACCTTGCCTTGTTGCAATCATCTGGCCTCCAGCACCATGTTGTCCATGCTGTCTTTCATATGGGCAGCATTTTCTCTTTGCTGTTTGGTCATGCCAGCCCATGGCTTCACAATTTCCAAACTTCTTTTTTTTTGGGGGGGGGGGAGGGACTTAAGATAACAATTTCCTATGCTCATAACCATGCATTTTTCCTTCTCTAAAAGTATGGCTGTTGGTTGTCATTTCAAAAGCAAGTGTTAATCTGGAAATCAGAAGACAAGTTCCAGATACTGGGTGACTTTTTTAGATGGCATTGAGTCCTAGCTCTGGGTTCAATTTCCATTACCATCACAACGAGGAATACACAATTCTGGGACAAATTTCTCCAAACGTGCAAGTACAGCTGCATCAGCCACACTTGGTGAGAAGGGAGTAGGTATTATCCTAGACCTCACCAAATAGAAATATTTGGCTTGCTAAATTTTTAAGAGCAGCATCATGCCCACCATTCCATGATCAGTAAATGATGATCCCCATGTTACAGAGGCTTCTAAGGATAAATTCAAGCTTAGTCATCATTCTTAACTACTATGGTTAATTCCAGATATCTTTTACTTTTTTTAGTTACATATTTTATTTTTTAATTGATTATATAGTAACACACATATATCACACACAAACACACACCCCCCCACACATATTTTAGGTAGTTGTCTACCCTGAGGTTCTCCCACTACCTTGTCACAATGAACCATCATCTTAGTCTAGTGCCCATTCCTCCCTCCTCCAGTTTTACCCTCTCCCCTTCTCTTTCTCTATGCTTCAGTTCTGCTGACAATTACTTTTAAATGTTATTTGTTCTTTTGTTGTTTGTTATCCTGCATATAGGTTAAATCATACAGTATTTCTCTCTGTCTGTCTGGGTTATTTCTACTAACATGATTCCTTCTAGGTCCATCTATGTTTTCACAAATACATCAGATTTGTCTTTTTGATTGCTGAATAATATTCAACTGTGTACATATACTACAACTTTCTGATCCATTTGTCATTTGGGGGCATTTGGGTTGTTTTCATATATCACCTATTGTAAATAGAGCTTTAATATACATCTAAGTGCAGGTGTCCTTTTGAATAAGTGTTTCTGTATTGTTTGGGTAGATTTTCAGAAGTGATATCGCTTAATTGAATTTCTTTTACTTTTTAGGAATATATAACGCATTTCTGATGCTAACATAGCACAAAGGTTTTTATTAAGTCCATTCTCTAAAGATTGCATTTTGACTTGAAACTTTTAAGCAAGTAAAGAGCATCCCCAAATATCTTTTCCTTCTGGTCTGAAAGAAGAATGTACCTTTAAGACTCTCTTCAACCTATCCAAAATTTATAATAAGAAGGATGACTGTTTGGATATGAATTTCAACTTTCTAGAAATAGCAAAAAGGCTACGTGGCTTGGTCAAAATCCTCATTCAATAGGACCAGTCAGAGTAGTAGTTACTATATTTGACAAAGTGACAGTCATCTTTTTACTCCATTACAATCCAAACCTCTTACCCACTCTCTAAAGGAAGAGGCTTTCTTTATAGCTCTATGAGAGTGTCCCTGACATTGTGCAATCACATAGCCATTAACTATATCATATCATATATCATACTATATAGATCACCTATGTGAAATAGTTTTGTAGAAAATTTCATCTTTACTTTTCATAATCTCCATAAAGACAAAAAAAATTTCTCTAGAAAAAAAAAAAACAATGAAGAGCAACAAAATGAAAAGGACCATATAGTACCTTCAGTCAGTCATTTAAAAACCTAGTGGAAGATTTAAAAAAAAAAAAACACTTAATGGAAGATAATCCTGAGGGAGAGTATAAGCAGAGTTCTTCGTATAAAATATTGAATCATATAAAATATTGAAATGACATGAATTTATACATGAAATAAATTCTAAGAAATAATTGACAAACAGGTACTTGTAAAAATGGACACAATTTGAGTCAGACCTATAGTCAAGTGAATTGTATGACACCACTTGTAATTATGCCAATATAATGTCCTGGTTTTGAAAATTAACTCTTGTTACATAAGATGTTAGTCACCACTGGGCGAATAGGCAGGTGACTTGGGAAAAAGCACATCAGACCACTCTGAATATTTTTGGCAGGTTTCTGTGAGTCTGAAATAGTTTAAGATAGAAAGCAAAGTTGAGTGTTCATCCACTGTTTATTCCTCTTCAAATAAACTGCTGTTCACTCCTTTACCCACACACATTATCTGTACAACTTACAATTCACTTACTTTGAAAAATTCATTAGGGGTCAGAGTCAGCTTCACAAGTCACTCATCACTCTTTAAAGTTCAAGCTAAATACGACAGAAGATAAGTAACCCAAATGTGAAATGTGAGTAAGTGTTGTAGCTGGTGGAGAAATTCAGATTTCTCAGACTTCAAAAAACTATCAAGGGATTTATTGCCTAGATTAGGGCACTTAGTTACTTAAAGGAATTGCCACTTTTTAAAACCTTGTTGTACACACTTACTACACACATCTACACCTTCCTAGCAACTCTCTCCCCTTCACATGTCAGAAACAATTCAAATCTTCTTGGAAGTTACTGGATTTTTCTTTAGAAATTTGGACACCTATGCTCAGATGTTTATTGCAGCACTATATATAATTACAATGACCTGGAAACTACCCAAATGCTCCAAGACAAATGACTAGATGAAAAAGATATGGTCTATATATACAATGGAATATACGCATCAATTAAAAATATCAAATTTGATGACTTTTTGGTAACATGGATATACCTACAAAATCATATTGGCAGAGACAAGTCAAAAGGAGAAAGACACAAACCAAATGGTTTCACTAATATATGAACAACCAAATGAAAGTATACACCTGGGGAGGGGACCAGCTAGAGTAGCCAGGGAGAGGAGATGGTAGGTAACCCCCAGGGATCACAAAGATGTGAAATACACATATATATATAATTTAAAATAAAAAATGGATCTTAAGCAGTTTTCATTAAGCATGATAGATAGCCTTAAGAATTTGATACAAGCTTTCCTGGAGTTTCTCCATTTATGCTCTGAGATGCTTGAGCATCACGTGACTTCCTGTTCACTTTCTTCTGAAATGATTGCAGAGTGTGGTTTGAGTTTTCAATTTTCATTACAATTGGAGGACACTTCAAAACCCTAGATTTACATTCATTCTTCTACTGACAATGAGCCCTGAACAAAAGCAAGATACTAGTACCAGGGAAGTATATTCAAGAGCAGGAGTGAAATCAAGCTAGGATGTGAATGTCTGTTTAAAATAATTAGAGATGAGTAGAAAAAGAGGGAAACATATATTAAGGGAGGAAGATAGATTGCCAGTTTGCTTGGGTGCAGTTTCTTCTTCAGTTGTAAAATGGAGTTTTGACTGGCAATTCCAATAGCACCCTGAGGAAATGTTATTTGGACCACTATAATAAATTAAGCAAATAACCCAAAAGACAGATCAAACCTCTTCTTCAATTGCTTTTTACTTTGTAGATCAAACACATGTAATTTTTTTTTTACTTTATGTTGGAGCATTCAAATAGAGAGTGTTCAGAAACAACTTTCTTCCTGATTCCATTCATAATGAAATTGTAGTCATCAGAACAAGTACCAGTCTGCTCCTGTACTCAATCTCAAATAAGTTTCCTAGAGATTTTTCCGAGTGAGAACTGAAGAGAATACAGAGAAATGGTCTCTTCCCTGAATCCTTCCTTACACACAAGCAGCACCAGGAATTAAAAATGAAAAACTATACAAACGAAACTGCAGATCCCAGTGCTGCCTTGCCTATTCTACTAGGGAAAGAATGTTTTCCTATCTCAGAATTTATTGCCTGTGGAGGCCTCTGAATCACCTCAGTTCATATAAACAGGAAACACAATTCCAAGTAAAGGAGAAAGGGAAAGAAAACGCTAGAACAAACCACGCACTATAGGTACAAAGCACAATGAAAAATTAGGGTATTGCTAAGTTTCCTTCCCCCAAGATTATGTGATTTTGGCCTTCCAAGAGTCTGATATTGAATATCTTTGATGCAAACCAGGTGCCTCAGAATCCCAGACCAGAGGTTCGTAAGTCCAAAGTTCAGTGGGATGGGGGTGCCCTGTTGCAGATACTAGAAATAAGATTTTAATCTGCCTGGGTCATATCCTCTTATGCTAGGTAAGCCCTGTAAATTCTGAAGTGCTGCAGAAATGGACATAAGCCAAAATGCATTTAGGAAGTGAGACGTTAAAGAGAATTTAATGACACAGTAAATTATGATCCTGCTAAAGGTTGTACAGTCTTGATATGAAAAGTTGAGGTAAAGCTGTCATAGAGAACTATTTCCAAAATAATGAAAACTTGTGGATAAGCATGCCTATATCTCTATATAGTTTTATTTTAACTTTCCAAACCTAATGAATCATTTAAAAATTGAATTTATATACTTTTATCATCCTCGGACTCCAATTTCCTTATATGCAGCTACAAACAGATATATTAAAAAGTGACATATCACACAGGTATTCTAAAAATGCATTAGTTTCAAAATCTACACAGATCTGACCCTTCCACCCTCTTGGTCTGTCTTTGTACATTTATGTGTTGGTAGCAGTGACAAGTTATTGCCTTAACTGGATAAGATTTAAGCTAGTTTCTAGAATCTATTTGTGAGAAGAAATGCTATCTATGGGAACTGTGATACATGGGTAAGTAGACATAGAGAAAATAATGAGTAAAAGAGAAAAAAATCCATTTGAATTGTTCACAGTTTTACAGAAGACAGAGACTTTGGATCTGTAGGTACTATGGGGGTCTGGATGTTCTGTAAGTTTCGGAAAAGTTTTCTAGAAAAGGGTGATTAGAAAGAGTAAGAAAGAGAATTGTTGGCACAGCAGATTGAGAAGGAACGGTATGTTCCCTGTCACAAATTCCAGAGCAGGGGATGCACTGAGGGAGGGCCTAGGGTGTATCACCATGTAGCAGTAATAACCCTACAAAGTGGGTAGTAGTGGTCACATCAACATGAGTCTTTTGTGCTCTGGTAAGCACTTCAAACTTGAAATAAATAATGACAGGAAACGTACAGCGATTTTAAGCAAGGGAGTAAGTAATGTGTTCAGATTTCCCTTTTAGAAATTCACCATACCAGTTCTATAACAGGTGAATTTAAGTGATAATGAGATCAACTCAGAACCTATTGCAGGGACTCAGAGTTTATAAAATGTTTATAGCCTCAACTTAGACAATCACAATAGATTGGGAAGGGCAAGCATGAGACTGGCAGGTAATCAGAAGGCAGAATCAAGATAAGGGGGGATGAGAGGGTTGGAAAGAGAATTAGAGTCAGAATTAGTGAAACTGGCAGTCAGTTAAATAGAAGGAGCTGTTTTTAAAATACTTACAGGCCTGGGAACAATAGACCATTTCAAGCACTGGAGTTCTAGTGAGCTTGAAGGGAAGGTTTAGGGGAACAAAGAAATACAATTGTTAAGCAAATAGATCTATTTCAAGATACAAGATAGTACCTACAATTTCAGAAAATAAATTCTTCTCGAATGTGGTCCTGGGAATAAGTTGCCAACAAACAGAAAAAAGGTGAATAGATAGTTAAGCAATGTGGAGACTAATGTACCAGGAGGGGTGGTTCACATGGACATTGGGGGTTAAGCAGGAGTGTGATTCATATGCAAGAACTGGGACAAGAAATGCATGGTGTGGAACTCAAAGATAAGCACTTCACACCAGAAGGAGTATATGTTGACTGGAAGTAGGAAAAAGAATGAAGGAAATTGGCACATGATCTATGGGAGAGAACACATCATCACAGAACAGAACTGAATAGGTATTTCCAGAGCCCACTGGGTTTTCACTGTGGCATAACTTGAAGGAAGCATTCAGGAAAGAAGATAATGAGGAGAGGGGTCTTCGTGGTGGAAAGCATAGTACAGAGGGCAGTAGAGAAAAATACAAGAAAATTCCAGATAATGAGATGAGAGGAACAAGGTGATTTCTTGTGAGGTTGGTATTTGGGGTGATGACCAACATCAAGTCAGACCAACTTTGATGTAAAGAGAACTGTTGAGTTCAGTCACTGGTGGAGCATACATCAAGAAGTTATCTCTATCCTGGTGCCTTGAGTGATCTGATGGAGACACAGCGATGTAAGGCAGTATCATGAGAATGGAGTTTAGGGAACAAATTTAGGGGAACTGGAAGGATGCAAAGAGGGGGTGAAACTTCCTCAGGCCATCTACTTCTCTGCCACAACAGCATAGACATTGAACTCCAGGAATGTTTTTCAAACCCCAACTCTGCTTGCTTTTTCTCTGCAGATCTCTTCGAATCATGCAGTTGTCGAGTCTTCTCACTGCCTGCCAGAAAGCTCAAACACCAACTTTTGCTTGCTGCTACCAGACTTTAAAGCACACATCTGGGGTAACAACTATCCCCTGTCCTGCATCTTATTTTTACTAAAGGTGTCTGTTCCTGTCACTGATTCCTGTCCCATTTGTTTTCCTGTTGGCCTTGTGTTTATAAGGCATATCTCCTCTGTTTAAAATGAGGATGGGTCTGATTAACAAGCTTTTAATTTGTGATCCAAGCTTTGTACAAAGGACATAGTTAAGTATTCTGATACTGGACACTTGAGAAAACATGTATTCTTGTAGCTGCATTAAGAACATTGATGATCCACCCAGTCACCTTTGTAGGTGGGTTTACATCTTGTGTATCTGCTATCACATTGCATTGGAGGTGCTCAGGCTCCACCTTTCCTGGCACCTGATTATTAGATTGACCACAAAACTAATTAAAATAAACATAGACATTTGAGAGTCACAAGAATTTCTGCTAATAATGATGCCAGGGCAATAAGGGTATACTGAGACAAATGGTCAACCACTCAGAAGATAAAATTTTAAATATGGGTTTAAGTTTTAAATCACCCTCATTCCTTAAGCAAAATCTGCAGCTATGTTCTATTGCTCTCAGCATTTTTGAAAGAAAAATGTTTTTATGTAACAGTTTGTTCAGCTCTAGAGTTACTTAGAATGACCACAGGGCTCTGCTGACTTTTGACAAAGAATTATAAAACTATTAGCATGACAGCTAGGAATTCACCTGCCAGTCAATCAAACAACTGGTGAGGTCATTCTTAAGGTAAACGTGCCCAGATGGAAGGATGGAAATTGTGGAGATTGATTGAATTTAGACAGCTGGTCTGTTACTTTCTCTGCACCACTGAAATTTGTTTCACTTGATTACACTTATTCAATATGAAAATAAGCCCGATGTATTTGAAATACACAGTGTAAAATATCACATCTACCCTGTGGAACAAATATGAATTGAAATCATTTGTTTTGGATTATGGCTTCATGTGTGCTGTCAAAAATGATTTGATGGTCATTTTGGTAGACAGTCTTTTAAAAACTTCAAAAGAAACTCTGTTCCTTTAAAAAAAAAAAAACAAAAATAAAAACTAATCAGTAATAACCCAAGTCCACATTTCGAAAGATCTCTGGTCTCATGCCTGAAATGTTAGGAAAAAATCAGGACATATTTCGAACCAGAGAAGAATCAAGAACTGAAGAGATTTCTGATAGAAATATAGACTGACAAATGTTCCATCCCCAAGTACAATCCCTGAGACCACCCATGTAGCAGGGCATGTTGACTCTGAAAGAAAGACCCACCCTGAAACTGAGCATTTATATTAAGTGTCTAAAAATAACATGTGAAGACTGAGTTATTTAAGCTTCCTACTCTAATAAATCCCTCTCCAGATCATTATGAAGCAATGTACCCTTCTGGAGGAGATGGGTCCAGAGACTCTATGAACACTTTGTCTACTTCTGGGCATAATTTTGATTTCCCATCTATCTCTTGCCCACACAGGCACCTCAGGGTTGCAACAGTACTTTTACTCCAGCTACAAGTCAATAAAACAAAGCAATTCTGAGGATGAACTTGAGGAAGAATTACAAACCCAACTGAAACCTGGAGTCTAGGGGACAGGCACTGAGTATTATAATGGCAAAGCAAGCATGTTCACAGGTGTCTTATATCTGCCCTCTTCTCCTAGTTGGCCATCAGTTCATTTTGGCATCAAGTCAAAACCTGAAAGCTTCTTGGATGTGACATTATTCCGTGCCCTATGTGGATGAAATTATATCCTTTGGGTTTTCTTCCCTTTGTACACCTTGAGATGGAAATCCAAGATCACAAAGCATGGTCTAATTTTCTGTACATACCTGAACTATGGCATGTCTTACTATTAAATTTCCAACAGAATTTTTTAATGCTGCTGATGAAAAAAATATGCTAGCATTTTTTCAAAAGCAAAAAATATCTACATGAGTAATTTTTATTAAGCAACTTGAATGTATATTAGCTTGGTAATCACAAATACGAGCAAAGGAATTTCTACTATGAAGTGTATTATAAAGATAAGAAAAACTAAAAAAGAGAAAGCGAAATGATAAAAAGGTCAGCAATCTTCTTTTAGTCACATGAATCATCATTAATGACCAAGTTACTATGTAAACCAAGTCCTCTGGACATCACAGACTTCAACCTTCTGAATGTACTCATAAAATCTCCAAAAAGAATCAAGATCAAGAAACATGTGGTCCTCTACCATGTGTTGGACATATACTAATGCAGAATCTCCAATTGAACTCTTTCCACCGTCTTTCTGCTTCCCAAAGATGGTCTAATAAGCATCTGGTTAATATTAAAGACTAACAGGTTTGGGCTTAACATTTACCAGAAGGAAAATGTTTTCTAACACTTTGAACCATGATTGTTGGCTATGTTAATGCTCTCAACTATTCTTCAAAGATAGAAAATAGGTTTCAACACTTTCTACATTGAAAAGAATGGGATGACTACACTGAAAGAATGCAAAGTAATACAATGCTTTTTATGTAGCTAATACTGTAACAAAGCACCAGTATTTTCCAGCTTTACTTGTACAAAACTGATGAGAATGACCAGAAATTTTGCAAGTGAAAAACTCTGTCATCAAATAAGTATTCTCAGATGTTATCTACTGAGGACAAACTGAAACAACATTGACCAGAAAAAAACTTAACTGGCCTAAAAACTCCTAAGGTGACTTCTTTCTGTGGCTGTTATGATCAGTCCAGTGGATGATCAAATGATCCATCAAAGTCAAATGTAATCAATCTGATATTGTTCAGGTATCTGCCTGAATCCTTCTCCTGGTTTTTTCCCCATTAAAGATCCCATCCCTCTCCTCCTTCACCACCATACTCTCTCCTAACAGTCCTATAAAACTCCATATGGGAATCAAACATAATCTTCAAAGTTTTATAGAATAAAAATCTGGCTTTTTAGAATTATTACATTACAGACTGCAGCTACTCCAGAAGAACCTAAGTAGACTACCCAACCAAAAATCTTGGTTCTCCTTAAATCGCAAGTGTTGAAATAAGCAGAATATTGAAACCACACTGCTGTTTCACCACTGAACATTCAAATCCTCATTTAACTGGAGGTTTCTGCCTTTTTACTGTCAGCTTAGTTAGAGGAGAAATTTGATCAGATATAAAGCAATTTAATTACTTAATATGCTTTATAATAAAAGAGGGAAGTGGTAAATTTTATTTAAGAGTGAAAGATGTCCTTATGATAGATTATATCACTCCCCAGAAGAGCCAGGTGAACAATTTCAACAAGAAATGGCACCAGGAAAAGAATCTCATCTCCTCAGGCTACCAGAGAGCATGCTGTCACAGAAGCTCTCAGTTTCCTCAGAGGTGAGTTTCCCTCCTGATTCCTAGTCTGTTTGAGGACAGGGCCGATAGTCAGGGATAGGCAGGGAGAAATGATCTCAAGTTCAACCTTCATGAGCTCTGAACTTGAGCAAATTACCTCATCTCACTAATCAGAGCCCCAAATATGGAAAATAAGGAAGATAATAAAAAGATTGGCTACACTGAGTCGTCCTGAGATTAAATGAGGTGACTTGTATAGATGTTTAATACAGTTTGGGGCATGCAGTGAGCACTTCCAAAAGCATTACTTTCATATTATGCTCTACATGGAGTCCTAATGGTTCAAAATGTTTGTAAAATCCAGTATACTGGGAAAATTTATTGGCAAAACTAATGGTAAGGCCATACCAAGGTACTCAAACATATGCACTTAAACGCTTTGTTTAAAGATGGGGGTTCTATTATTTTCTACCTACATGACTTCTCTGATTCTGCCTACTTGATTGTATTGATTTTCTTCTTTGAAGTAAAATGATAGATCCACCTAGTTAGATCCAAACAGATAATGAAGTTGTAGGATAGATCTTTGCAAATGTCTTTGCATAAATGATAAAATTCAAATCCTACCACACCTTCTCCATTTGTTAAAAGGTGAACTCAAAACAATTTCATGAATTGGAATAAATGATTCCACCATCGTTACTGCCATGGATATGACCAAAGTCCTACAAGAATGTGATAGAAATCAACATGGGGCGATATCAAAACACTTAGGGGATTTCTGATAGTTCAGGCTGCAGCTCTCATGGGTCAAGAATCACTTAATTTATCAGAAAAAAATGTCAAAAACATAGCTTCATTTCCCATAGCCATACACACTGCACCAATTCTCTGTGAATGATTTCTACTTGAAAAGTTCAAATGCCCAGCCGTTTTTCATTTATGATGTGCCAGATTTTAAAGGTTGTAAACACTTGAGAGAAAGAAATTATTCTGGGTGGTCTTGGTAAGGGGGGAAGGGAATATAATTAGGAATGGCATAGCAAAGGGGAAGAAAAGCAGACTTTAATCTGAAAGCAGAAAGCAACTTTTCAACTGCACAAGAGCTAACATAGTGTGACTCAAAGGAAAGTTAAGGAAAACCATGACAATTTGATAAGGCCAAATGAAAAATTTTAATTTCACAAAACTTGCTAACCCAACACTGAGTTGAAAGCAAGAGCACTGTAAAAGAAAAAGCAGCATCTACACATTTACTTTACTTTGAATGCATGAGACACAATAAATAAGGAGCATTTCTATTTCCGATGAGGACTTTCACAACAGGCTTGAAAACCTTAGCAAACATGACAGTTCACAAACAAACTAGGACAAGTGCCAGCAAGAATTTGAAGACTTCTCCTGCCCTGGTCTCTGAAGGAGGAGAATGTGCACCTTGGCCAAATGATACCAGGCAACTAGAGAGACCTTTCCCTACCATTAATATTTTAGATTCAGAGATCATGAATCATTCCAACACTGGCAGCAGACGTGTGAAGAATTTGGAGAGGCACAAGAAAAGCTACACAGCCAGTGCTGACGCCTCAAAGAGAAGGGAGAGAGGTGGAAGGGCTGCCAGAGGGCAGCCAGGAGAGTATGGGGAGGGGGAGCCAGAGTGCAAGGCATGATGGGAAAGGGTGCATTCAGAATGGCCAAGAGCCAATAGCCTACCCTTGTCTAAAAGAGAAAGTCATTTCTTCTACCCCAGAGAGTTGTCAGGATCATACCCCTCCTTCCAAGCTCCCTCTACTCTTGCAGTTTGCTCAGTGCCAGGGGAAAGGGTGATAGAATGACTGATCTTAATTCTGGTTTAGATGTGCGTGATTAAAATTCAACCCAGGAGGGCAAGGTGGAAGGGGATGAGGAGAATGGGAAAAACAGAAA
>PVHY01011781.1:0-46751 GCA_004024945.1 Uropsilus gracilis | reverse complement strand
TTGGTCTGATTGTCTGTTTTTGTACCAATACCAAGCTGTTTTAAGTATTATGGCTTTGTAGTACAGTTTGAAGTTTGGAATTGTGATACCTCCATTTTCTTTTTTTCTGGTCAGGAGGCCTTTTGATATACGGGGTCTTTTGTTATTCCATACGAATTTCAGTAATTTTTGTTCTATCTCTTTAAAGAATGTCATTGGACAGTTACAAAATTTTAACTATATTTTTATTAATAGTTAAGTCTAATTTTTTATTACTGCTATTCTGCCCTGCCCTGTCTATTGAATGTGTTCATTGAATATGATGCAGTTAATAACATGCTATCTCAAAATATGGTATCTTTTTAAAAATTTTTTTATTCATTCTTTTAATTTCTTAGATAAGTAAATGGTTGCTGGGACGCCTTCCCTCCCCCACCCTAGCCCTGACACCCCTTGTGTTCACTCAGACACCTCTCCAGCTGTTGCTTGTTGATTTATGTTGAGTCCATTGGTCTCCTCCTTCTCTGTGGCTGTGTCCATTTGCCAGGTGAGGGACTGTGTTTCTGGGACATGGCATACTGTGCTTGATGGTTTGTAGTTGTAGGTTTGCATTGGGCAGCCAGTCCATGCTCATTTGGGGTTTATCAATGTCTCCTTGTTTCTGGCTACCCTCTCCAGTTCAACCTCCTTGCCAACCTGCTGCCTCTGTGCCCCATATCTCTGTCCTCTGGCTTAGGGGATCTTTCCCCCAGCCATTGTCAGTAAAGAAGTTTCTCGATGTGGGCAGGCGTCCACTGATGGACTTTGCAGGTCATCTCCTATCCCTCAGTTTGCAGATTTGCTGTGAAACCAATACCCTGATTCTGCAGCCTTCCTCTCCCAAGGCTTGGGGAGGGAGCCTTGTTTTCTTGGGTGGCATATCCCAAAATGGGGTTTTGATTCATCCATTCCTGGTGAGGCCATAGGTGCAGTTCTGTGATAGGTCTTTACCATGGTTGTTTCTCCAATCCAGCAGTATGTACTGTCTTTCTCAATGATCCTTGTCCTATGTCCCACCCACATGTATGGGCAGGATCTTTATCTGGTCTCTCATCCATTCTATGTCACTCTATACAAAGTTTGTGCTCTTCTTATTCCTCCTGAGGACTAAGTGGAGTGAGAATGAAACAGCAAGGGTGTCCTGCCACCCCCTCCCCTTCTATTCCTGGACCCTGGGTGGATTCAGTCTCACCCACATGCCGGTCTGGTCCAGGGCTCCCGAGCCAGCCCCCAAGGCCTTCTTACCCACCAGCGTGATGGCAGAGGGTGCCCGGTGGCTGCCAAATGGGTGCAGCTGCGGGTGTGTGCCAATCAGGGCATGCGTGGTCCCCACGAGCCAAACTGGCTGGTGCTTACTAAGCCAGTCAAAAAATATGGTATCTTGACATAATGAATATATTAAGCTGAAAGGGTGTGAGAAAATGGCAGAAGCTAAAAGGTCACCCTCACCTCCCTGCCCTTCTCTCCTGAAACAGGTTAGAAAACCGTCTTGTGAGGTGCACTCTCTCTTCTTGGAACAAAGGAGCATCCTACCTCCAAAGACAGAGGGATGCTGAGAATAATTTCAAAGAACAGACATTACTAAGTTTCCCTGAATTTATTACATTTATCTCATATCTCTTGACCTATCATTTAATATATCATATTTTTTCACAACTATCATCAAGCCTGGCATAAAAATACTCCAGCTTAACCATTTCTTTGGGTCTTCATTGCCATGTGAAGATTCCCTTGTACACACAACTTATATTAAATGAATATATATATCTATATGGTTTTCTCTGTCAATATGTCTCTGTCAGTTCAGGCCCAACTAGGGACTCTGAGAGGGCTGAGAGAAACTTTTTCCTCTTTATCCATCTTTATCTATCCCATCTAGTTGCTTAGAATTTTGGCGTTATCCTAAAAAATAACAAGAACAAAAAAGAACGTCTTTAAAACTTAATAATTTCACGACTCCATTTTAAACTCATTTGTCAAATAAGTTTTTCCTTACTACTGAATGAAATCTTTACTTGTCCCATAGCTTTTCTAATCAACATTACATGATAAAAGTCCCACTGTCACATTCAGTCACAAGAACACATTCAGTTTCACCCAGTCAGGATAAGAATCAAATCTTTGGCCTGGTCTTGTGTTATAAACCACTCTAGCTCAAGCAAACTTGAGTTTTGGATGCCCCGGGTTTGGGAGTGGCATGATTAGTTGCTTCTAGCTTCCTTGCTAATCTCTTCTTATTCTTTAACTGTATATTTCCTAGTATCAAGATAGATTGGGTGAAAGTTCAGCCTTAACTTTTTGGTCCTGGTGCCCTCTGATATTGGTTCCTCTAACTGTCGTGTGTGTACAATTGCTACCGTTACCTTTGCTGGAAATCATGTGGGTTTTTCAGAGACTGTACTCATAGGTATTGTGAACTACAGTTCTCTCAGGAAAGGTTTCAATCCACAAACGCTTCACTGAAGGAAGAGAATAAAATAAGGAAAGAGATGATACAACTTTTGAAAATTCAAACTTTAACAGTTACCTGATATTTGTTTTCCTAACTCTACATTCACTTTAAAAGCCCATATGCTCTGAAACCAAACTTTATATTTTTTTAGTATTTCATATAAATCATTTATATAGGTTTAAATGTTTATCCAATGAAACTATAGGGTAAGGTTATTGGGGTTCAAGTTCTATTTAGGTGTTCTTGACATCATGAACTATATCCAGTGTCCTTGGTCATATTTCTAACTCTCCCTATTAAAATCCCTTAAGTAATATACACACAACTATATCTAGAGAAAATAAGAGTCCTAGTTTTGTGTGCTTGTGCTTAAATATTTTTTAATAAATTAATTTTTCTATTGAGGTGCCAACATTATGATTCCTCCAGGTATCACCACTGTAGGGAATCCAACACCAAATCACCAGAGTCCACCAGCACAATTCATTGTGCATTCCCTTATTTGCTCTTAGCCTCCTCCCAGCCCCACATTCCTACCCACTCCCCTCTCTGGATGTTTCAGTTCTATAGTCAGCATTCAAGGGTTAGTTTTTAAGCTTGTCTTTATCTGACCTTTAGTTTTGTTTCTCTGTATTTCATATGTTAGTGATACCAGTAACATCACATTACATAATTTCAGGTGTTGATCATTGAAAATCAGCATATGTATATACTGCATTAAGTTCACCACTCAAAGTAAAAAACCATCCTTCACCAAACTACTGTCCTTTTCCCATGATTTACCCATCTTCTTTTCTCCTTCCCTTCTAGTAACCACTATATAGCCCAAAAGTTTGTTTATATTTTATCCAGTTCATCCATTTCTCATATACTGTATATAGTATTTGTCATTCTCTGTCTGGCTTCACTAGGTAAAATTCTAAGTCCATTCAAGCTGTTGCAGATGACAAGATTTCATTTTTTATAACTGAATGTATTCCATTGTATATAAGCTACACCTTCTTTATCCATTAATCAATAGATGGGCAGTCAGGTTATATCCTGTTCTTGGCTATTACTACTATAATAAACATAAATGTGGATTTTTCTCTTAAAATTAGTATTTCATGTTTTTCAGGTAAAAACACAGAAGTGGAATGATTGGATAATATAAAATTTCTATTTTTTTAATTCATTTTATTGATTTGTCACAATTGTGCATTAATTGATCCCTCCTCCTCCCTCCATATCCCCCCTCTGTATCTCCCTTCCTCCTCCCTCCATCTCCCCCCTCTGTATCCCCCCTTCAGTTAGAATTTCTATTTTTAATTTTTTGAGGCATCACCACACTACTTTCCATAGTGGCTATACCAATTTACATTCCTATCAACAGTATTTAGGGTTTCCTGTTCCCCACAACCTCTCCAACATTTGTTGTTTCTTGTCTTTGTGATAATAGCCACTCTCACAGTTGTGAGGTGTTATCTAATTGTTGTTTTTGATTTGTACTTCTCTAATAATAAGAGAGGATGAACATTTTTTTCACGTGCCTATTGGTCACCTGGATGTCTTCTCTAGAGTAGTATTTATTCATATCCTCTGCCCATTTTTAATTGAGTTGTTTGTTTTTTTATTGCTGAGCTTTATGAGTTCTTTGTATATTTTGAATATTAACTTGTCAGGCTATGATATGGAAATGTATTCCCTCACTCAGGAGGTTATTTTTTCACTTTGATAAAAGTTTATTTGACTGTGCAGAAGCTTTTTATTTAGATATGATTTCATTGATAATTTTTGGTTTTGTTTCCTTTGTGTCTGGAGTCAAGTCCCCAAACACATAAGAGTCCTACTTTCATTTATTTATTTATTTAGTTAGTTTTAGCTTTATTGGTTTGCCACTAGTTTACCTAATTATAATTTCAAGAGTACAATTTCATACCTCCATACATGAACATGCCTCACTTGCCCTCCACCAAAGCTCCAGTGCCACAACTCTGTCACCTCCCTGCCCCATCTCCTTCTCCCTCCCCCACTGATCCTCCTAGTAACCAGTATATTGCTCACAGAATTTAACAATTATTCTTGTTGTTTTCTTAGTTTATTCTCTTCAGTTATTTATACTACACCCATAAATTAAGCCTTTGATAACATCTTTGATTATTCTGTCTTATTTCATATCATATAATCACTTCAAAATTCATTCATTTTTCCCCATAAACCACTATTTCATTCTTTTTTAAAAAGAACAGATGAGTACTATCCCATTGGGTATTTATACGACAATTTCCTTTATTCCAGTCAGTTATCCATGGACATTTAGGTGGTTGGTTTCATGTTTTGGTTATTGTGACAAGTGAAGAACCCTAGCTATTTCTTTGATGTAACATTGGTTTACAATATTGTATATGACTGAGAAATACAGGATCACAGCTAAGTGTGCTAGTTTATTTTTTTTAATTGATTGCACATGTCTATATTTTTTACATTGTTATATACCCTGGGTTCTCCCACCACCTTGTCACCAGTGAACCGTCATCTTAACCTCTTGTTTCTAAACCAGCTAAGATCATGTAGAACGAGGTCAACAAACTACAACCTACACACCAAATTCACCCCACTGCCTGTATCTATATAGCCTATGAACTAAGAATATTTTCCTATATTTTTAGATAGCTGAAAAGCACCAGAATAAAAGAGTATTTCATGACACATGGAAATTACATGAAATTCAAATTTTAGAGTCCATAAATAAAGTGTGATTGGGACACAGCCATACATCTCTTCCTCTTACTGCCCATGGCTGCTTTCACACTATAATGGCAGAGCTGAATAGCTGTGACAGAGAATGTATGGCCCTGAATGCCTGAAATATGTACTCTTTTGTCCCATATAAGAAAAATGTGCTGACCTTTGTTGTAGATTGTCAGTTTTGTTTAGTTGAAATGAAATATTCAATTACTGCATAGATTCAAAATTATCTACAAACTAATTTAAGTAACATCTGCAAATATTATTTCTGCCTGATTGTTGTCCAGACTATGATATCAAGCCCTTATAACTACTTGGTTCACAAACCTTATTAGTTGCCCACTCTGATCTCTGAGCCATCACTTTGTCAGTGTCTTCTGGTCCACTTGAATGGTTGAGATTTGCATCAATGTGTGTCAGGGTTTCTTTGTCAATTAGTTTTTGTTGTTGTTTTGACAGAATGGTGAAAGACTGCTTTCTGTCTATATAATATGGCAGGTTAAAAATATCAAACAATTAACATTCTCTCTGCCCAACAGCTTTCAACCAATGACTTACAAGGATTTGCTATATAAATACCTCAATCCTGTTGTCTGCAAGTTGGAAAATTCTGAGGTATGCTTTTGTATATCACTTCTCAGAGTTAGTCTTTGAGACTAAATTCCAATTGCCCATTGTAGCAGCTAGCATAATAATGCACCCTTTCTTTTTGACCACCTTTCCTTCCCTATTAGTGTTTCCTAAACTCCATGCATCCCTTGAATAAACTACTTGCTTTAGAATCCTTTTCACAGTACATGTCTTAAGAATCCAAGCCAAGGCACCACACAATTAGACAACTTTTAGCTTCTAATTTTGACTACACAGAAAGCCTCAAAATATTGTCATTCTCAGACAAGGGTTGAGGATTTTTGCATTTATGCTCATCAGTGACATTGGTGTATAATTTTCTTCTGCTGTGATGTCATTTTCTGCTACTGGTATCAGAGTAATGGTCTCATAAAATGTATTTGAAGTATTTCCCTTTTCAATTTTTTGGGAAGAGTTTTATAAAAATAGGTATTTAGTTTGTGTCTGAAAGTTTGCTAGAAGTCACTGATGAGCAGTCAGGTGTCAGGCTTTCAGTTTTTTAGAGACTTTTAATTATTGTTTTCATTTTCTTGCTTGTGATTGTTCTATTCAGGTTTTCATTTCTTCCTGATTAAATCTTAGAAGTTTGTTACTTGCTTCCAAAAATTTGTCCATTTCTTCAATTTGTCCATTCTCAAAATAGTGAGATAGATGTTCACAATGATCTCATTATCAACTATGCTTCTGAAATGTCTATTGTGACTTCTATTTATTAGAATTTTCTACTTTTTTTCATAGTAAGCCTAGCTAGGATTTCATCTTTCCATATATCTTTTCAAAGAAACAGTTTTGGTTCTTTGGTTTCTTTGATTTATGGACTGTCTTTAATATTTATTTCATTCAAGTTATTTCCTCTCCAATTTTTATTATTTTCTTACTTCTAGTGGCTTTTGTTTTCATTCATTCTTTTTCTAGCTCCTTATGATGTAAGGTCAGATTATTTATTTGATGTCTTTCTTGCTTACTGGTGTAAGCTTGTTTTGCTATAGATCACCCCCTCAATCATGCTTTTCCTGTGTCCTATAGGTTCTGGCAGCTACTGTCTTCATTTTCTTTTGTTTCTGCATATTTTTTATTTCTCCTTTGATTTCCTCTTTAATCCAACAGTTATTCATTCAACAGCATGTTTAGTGTCTATATTTTTGAGAGTTTTTTTCTTGCTTTCTTCTTGTGCTTTTTTTTTTGTACTTTGATGCCACTGTGATTAGAGAAGAAATTTGCTATTATTTCAATCTTCAGTGTCACTGTTCTGCATTTTTTTATGGTAACACCATATTGTTTTCAACAATGGGTATGCTAACTTATATTCCTACTAAGTGTATAATCTAACGGCAAGAATATCGTGCCTTGGTCTCATTTCCATTTTCCATTTAGCTACATCTCAGTCCTTAACTTAAATCCATCTACATGCAACAATAGAGCTTGAGCTTCATAGAGTCCTGAACCCATATAGTAGCCAACTATGACAAGGAGAGGTGGGAAACGTAGCTCCAAGGTTGCCAAGGAAGATTCCTACAGCTGTGAGATTTGAATAAAGGTGACATGGGCCTGAAATATCCTTCAATTTGCTATGAGTGATGGGAGGGGGCACCGTAGCTTCTTCAGCAACAAGGACAAGGAATGTAGTAAGCCAACTATCATTTCTTGGCCTGGACAGGTATGGTGGGAGCATGGATATCAGTAGATACCTGAAGATTACATGAAAATATCACCTATTTGGCACGTCTGTAGTCTTGATCTGATTGAAGGAATTGAATATCTAAGTTAAATGATGGCTGACAGACATTGTAATCCTTTCAGTTTATTAATTCTGTAGCAACATAAAGGAAATTTACCAAAAGTCTTAATTAGATTCTTGAAATCCTAAAAGCACTAGGCCAAAATTCAGTCTTGGCAAAAACATGTTAGTTCTACCCACATCCCCTTCTGCACACCCAGCTGCCAAATTGCTTAAATCTCTAGATAATTGCTTTCTAGATTAAACAGATTAAACATTCATTTGTGCTTAAGTTTCAAGATTTAACTGCACATCCTTGCTCTTAAAGTTTTAAAGCATTTATCTGATGAGCTCTATTTTATTTTACTGCATTATTCTCATTGAAATAACATTGCTTTACAACACTGCATATGATTTGGAGCACAGGTTCACATCTCTTTGGACATGTTATCACACCATACCTAGCACCATCGCACCAATAATCTTCCACTATAATTCATAGCTTGTTATCAGCAAAAAACATAACACTGTTTATTTCATGTTCACACACAATAGGTGACAGATTTTAAATATCATGTAAGGATAAGAAATAATCAAATCAGTGTTAAAATATCTATCATAAAACTGATGTTACTTTTACAGGATAAAAGAGAAAGAATTAATTATTTAACCTATACTCTTACAAACATGTAGATTCAATAAGATTACACATAGCACATGCCATGGTTATATGATGTATCACTTATTATTAGAATGTCTACCAAAGATGAACTAGAACATCAGGAAAAAGTGTGCCACTCACTTCATGGCAAATATTAGTGTTACATTTAACAATATTTATAAAGCAAATCAAGTGGTACCTTTGGGAAGTAGTTTTCCTGATGTCCTGGTAAACCGACAGGCAACAGGTTGAAGAACCTCTCGCTCTGTCTCCAGAGTGAGACAGCTTCATCGTCATCTTGCCCAACAGATCTCTGAGTTTGGTCCCCAGACCACACCACCAGCACAACATCTGGGAAAGTGTTAGAAATTCAATTCTTATGATCGTCCTTACACTTTCTCTCAGGAATTTGTGTTTCAACAAGCCCTCCAGGTGATCCTGAGACTTGCTAAAATCTGAAAGCCACTCGTTTTGGAATTTTTAGATTTGTGGTACTTTAGTTACACAATTTGTAAAATGTATTGTTCATAATTTCACAAGAAAAAAATGTAGAGTTTCTAAGAAGTACTGGAGTGATGTGAGCCTCAGCTCAAATTCTGACTCAACCAACTGAAGCAGGTTCACTCTGAACCAGCAACTGTACTTCACAGTTCATTAGATTCTTTACCTGTGAATGCAACCTTGCATGATAGGATAGGGCACAGCGAAACTATGTCTTTGATCTGATATCTTCATTGAAACTACCAGAAATCACTTATGAAACAAGTTTTGGCTTTTGAAATTTCCTGTTCCTCACCCTTCCTGATGATCTGGAAAGTCAAAAATAATGTGAATCTGGAAAAAAACCACATTGTGCCCATAGAGAAGCTAAAAAATACAAATTCCCACATTGAAATAGTTATCTGTATAATCTATAGTTGAATAATTGGATCTTTTATGCAAATTCACCTGCCCTTCCTATGGTAAATCTTACGAAAGTAACATAACATGGACAATTTCATAGTTTTATACTCATCATCAGAGATAGCTTCTTTTGAGCGAGTTCTTTAAAGATGAATATTACAGTTAGCTTACACAATTTATGAAATCATTCTCAACCTACTCTAGCAATCTTTCCTATCTGTGCCTATTCTTCTTCTTGAAAGTAAAAGAAATGAGAACTCAAAGGCCTTATTTATACACAAGAGACTATTTTGGATGTGAAATAAACTCTATATCCACTAACTGGATATGAGCAGCCCTTCACATCTGCTTTGTGGCTGGGTATGGGATCCCCAAATTTTACCTGCAGACTGATTTGGTGCCATAAGACATTCCCATTTTTCTAGGGAAGAGGATAACCAGGTTGGAAGCTAGTTAGGAAGAGATTTTTCATGACAAAATATTTATTTGTGATTTTTTAGTTTCTCAGTAGAATTAAACACATCTAAACATTAGCAGATACTAAATATCACTGCTCTTAAACAAGCTTTAAAGGTAAAAGGAGTAATAGCTTGCATTAAGTTTATGAGAACTAGAAGACAGTAACTGTATCTTCCTGTTAAGATTAAGAAATGTTGTCCTAAGAGATATAAACCTCTGCATGCTAAAAAAAGTTCCAATTTTTTTTTCAAAAGATAACACTCTATGCCAGACATTTCTTTAATGAGAAGTAAGAAGTATCCCTTGTGGGTTGCAGGGGAAAAGAGAAATCTGTCTTTTGTTTTAGAAATAGGAGTTATAAACCCAGGGCTCACAAAAGAGTATAAGGAATGACCCAAAACCTATGCTATGTGGAAGATTTTGTGAATTTTTCTGGGATAATAAAGTCCACAGATTTCAGGAGATTTGTGAAAAATTCATAAGTTAAAAATGACCAAAAATTATTTTCCTATGTCTTTTTGCTAGAAAAATCATACCTTTTTGCTAGAAAAATATTCCATCTTAGTGAAGGGCTTCATGGCTTGGCCATTTAATTGGTGGACATTGTCTGAACACAGACCCTGGTCTTTTTAGCAAGAGTGAAACAGGATTCCTCAAGCAACATCAGTCTTTTAAACTGATTTTATCTTATATACACAATAGAAGAGAATAACACAAACTTCAAAAAGGGTTTAGAGTGAACAGCAAGCATTCCTCTCAATACCTTCCTCTGACACCCAACTTAGATGTCCCCATACACCCTTCCAGTGCCAACCTGTACATATACACAGGCATCTAAATATGTATATATATATATATATATATATATTATGGAAATGCAGAATAATTTAATTAGTATGTTCCTTTCTTTTCCTCTTAAAAAAATATTTTTGGAAAGGTCATTGATATCAGTAATCATTAAAGAAATACTAATTAAAACCACAATAAGATATCACCTCATATCTTTTAGGTCAACTATTATGAAAGCTACAAGAAACAATTGCCAACAAGGTTGTAGAGAAAGAGGAACACTTGTGCCCTGGGAATTCCCTAGGTTGGAATGTAAATTGGTGCAATCACTATGGAAAACATTATGGGGTGCCTCAAAAAATTAAAAATAGATCTACCATATGATCCAGCAAGTTCTGGGAATATATCCAAAGGAATTTTAATCAGAATCTTGAAGAGATATCTACATTCCTATGTTCACCACAGCATTATTCACAACAGCCAAGAGATAAAGCATATATATGTTATATTTATATATTTTATAAATACTTTTCTATTCTTTATATATTATATAACGTGATTAATATAGAAATACTACATTATATATAATATTATTCAGCCAAGAGAAAAAAGGAAATCTTGTCATTTGTGACAACTTGGATGAAAATTGAGGGAATTACACTAAGAGAAATGAATCAGAGAGAGGACATATATTGTATGGTATTACTTATATATGGAATCTAAAAAAGGTAAATTCAGAGAACCAAAATGAAGTGATGATGGTCAAAGAGGCTGGGAGTGGAAGAAACGGGGAAATATTGATGAAAGAGCAAAAACTTCCATCTATAAAGTTAACAGGTTCTGGGATCTAACATGCAGCATGGTGATTATAGATAATAATGTTTTATTAGACATGCCAAAGCTCCTAAAGAGTGGATCTTAAATGTTCTTCCACAAAAAAGGCAACGGTAAATACGTGATAGGACGGAGGTGTTGGCTAATGCTGATAATCATTTTTGCAATATATAAATGTCGCAAATCAACACACTTGACACCATACATCTATACAATGATTTATATCAATTAGATCTCAATAAAAGTTGAGAGGCATACCTTAGACATCCTATATCAGTACATATATGAGCCTTCCTCATTGTTTCTAATGATGGCACAATATTCTATTGGATGCATATACTATACTTTCCCTGAACAATTTCCTATTGATGGATATTTAAATTGTTTCCAGTCTTTTGATAATACAATCAACGGTATGATGAATAGCATTGAATATATATCAGTTTTTCCTACCAGTTGCATGTTGGAAAAATTTTTAGAAGGCAATTGTTGGTTGTGTTTGCTAGATATTCTCAAATTTCCATTCATAGAAGTTTTCTTGGTTATCCTTCTGCTAACGACATTTAAGAGAAAGTGAGTCTTCCTGCTCTCATTTTCAATGATATTGTTCTACTTTGACAAGTTAATCGGTCAAAATGATATGTTGTTTTAGTTTTCATTTATATTTTCCTTCTTATGATATAATTTTTTATTAATATCTGACCAGATGCCAGTTTCATGTGAACTTGGTACTAAAGTGCTTGTACAGAGATTGAATTGTTAACAAAATTCAATTCCAGTATTCTATTATGAGCAGAAGATACTGGAAAGCAGAAAATATGGGCCAAAGAGTACAGATTATTTTTCAGCTATACCCCATCAATAGCATCATCAGTACAGATGAGGACTAATTGGTAATGGTTCATTACTACTAAAATGTATTTAAAGAGATAACTAATTTAATCCACACCTTACTCAAGAGTGATTTTGTGAGGGAAAACGATGAAATGAGCAAATTCTGTTCTATTTAGTAAAATAATCATTAAATCTAGTTCCTATATCCATTAGATAGTTAAAATATAATTTTTTAAAAAATCTAAAATTTTTAAAAATTTTAAGTATGTTAGAAATTTAAGGGTAGTTACACAACTCAAAATAATTATCTTGTTTCATGTCTATTTAATTCTCTTCTGAAATAATACTTAAATTTTATTAAGTCCATTAATAGTAACACATATGGATAATTTTTTACTAATTAACAAGGTTTATAATGAAGACACTTTTTTTTGTTTTTTAAATATTTATTTATTTATATATATAGATATATATTTCACACCATTGTAATCCCCAGGGGTCACCCACCACCTCCACCTCCCTTCCCTGGCTGCTCCAGCTGGTCCCCCCCACCCCGGGTTGTGTACTTTTGTTCAGTTGTCCATATATTAGTGAAACCATTTGGTTTCTGTCTTTTTCTTTCTGACTTGTTTCTGCTAAATTTCTACAATATCTACTAGGTATATCCTTGTTATCATAAATTCATCAAATTTGTCATTTTGAATTGATGATTAATATTCCATTTGTGTGTATACCACATCTTTTTCATCCATTCATCTGTTTGGGGACATTTGGGTTGTTTCCATGACTTTGTAATTATAAATAGTGCTGCAATAAACATCCAAGCACAGGTATCCATCTGTACTCACATTGAGATCTCCTTTGGGTAGAATCCCAGATGAGTGTTTGCTGGGTCAAATGGTAGTTCCATTTTCATCCATAGTGGCTGGATCAGTATACATTCCCATCAGCAGTGTAAGAGTATTCCTTATAAGGGGGACACTTTTGAATGTATTCTATACCTTAGAAATATTTTTACTTGTGTGATATATGTGATGAAACTATAAATGAATTCAAGTCTGAGAAACTCTTGAAATGATACATCTATGTGCACCCTATTTGTTCAATTTAGACCGTTAACTGAAGAAGTTAAAAATGATGAGTGCTAATTATTATTTCTAATTTATTTTTATAAGACTCCAGTTAAGAAGATGAAGTAATCAGAAGAAACTTCAACTGAAATAAATATATTAATCCTAGACAATCCTTTAAATCTCAGAGAACCTGAGGCTTTCTTTATCATTAATGTTAATCATGCTGTATAGCCATTATTGGAAAATTTTGTCAATATGTAAGTTCTATCAAAAAACTGAAAATTGGAAGAAGGCTGAAGAACCTCTTCAATACAGGTATCCCAGGACCAATATATATATATATATATATATATATATATATATATATATATATATATATATATATATATATATATATGCACACACATATAAGTATATATGTGTCTATACAAGCATGCACACACATAATATAGCTAGTCATAGGCATGTACTTTCAGCAAGCCTGGCACTTTTATTTCCTATAAATAATCACTCAACAGTTTAGATGGATGTAGTATAGTACATTGTTGCTATATGTGACATTTACTTTAAGGTTGTTAAATTTTATTAGTCAAATTTTACTGTAATTATGTTAGAACTGTTAAACTCAGCTAAATAGTTTCTCAAATAATTTGTGGCACTATCAATACACTCATTTTTCTCTAATGTTTAGTACATTGAAGAGATTATACAGGTAAGTTTTTTTTTTAACTTTTATTTATTTTTATTCTTTAAATAGCAACCTCAGGAAATGGTTTTTGGAATACCTCCCCCCCTTCCCTCTTGTGCTCCCTCCATCTCTCACACCCCATTCTGTTGTTTGCTAGTCTGTGTTAAGTCCATTAGTCTCTTTCTTTCCTTATACAGGTAAGTTCTTGATGAATTACTTGTTTCTGTGATACTGTCTTTTCAGGGATAAAAGATCAGTAGAGACTAGCAATGTGTGATATGTATCAGATGATGAAAAAGCTAATCATACCCCGTTAGTAACTTACCTAAAGTGATTGTGATGTTTTCAAGATTCTAGGGAAAGGGGAGTTTACATATAAAGTTGCATCCATTTCTGGAACTTCAAATGTAGCAGATTAGAGAAAGATCAGAAATAAGAACAATTTATTTTACTGATATTAGGTACATTCAGGATACCTACTTCCTATCACTCTTACAAAAATAACTAGAATATTATTTAAATAAATGAGAATATGGTATATCTAAGCAGCTTATTAGAGTAGTTTGGAATCTGAAGTTCCTGCTTTTGATATTTGGCATGTAAAATTTAACTTCAAATATAAATGGACATTTACTGTGATCCCACAATATGCAATATATTTATATAATATACATTTTGTTCCCCTAAAAAGGCTTATCATTTCATCTGTAAGATACAAAAGAATCAGTTTGTTGAAATAGCAGTTAGGAAAAATTAAAAGAGAAGTGAACTACCATTAGCAACAAAGCATCAAAAATCTTGGGCCAAAATGACTTAGAAGTTCAACACTTCATGAAAACATCACAGGGTAAAAACATTTTGCTGGTGCACTGAAATTACCTCATACCAGCTGTGAGAGCCCATTTTCACAGATTTTTTGAGATGGTTGCAAAAGACAAACTAAAATTAGTCACAGCTAAAAAATATATTCAAAACAAATACTTCCTAATTATTTCACTAAATTTTCTATTATGTTGTCTTGAATTTGTTAACACCCATTGTATCTGTGTGGAAGAAACACTATGTCATTGGCTATCATGCATTTCCCCAACTCTGCTATCAGTCACATCAGGTTAGTAGTTTGAAAACAGTCATGGTGGGAGTCTTAATACCATGGAAACTGGCAAATACTACAAATCACTGCTTTTGTTTCAGAGAACCAATTGCAAAATATTTATCAGCACATCACTGCTCATGTAACACAATAGGCTGGAGTTCTAGGTCTGAGAATGATTTGAGAGTTAAATACAAAATACTCATCCAGCAAGCAAAGTATCTCTGAAAGTGCTTTGCAAAAGAAAATTGGGTGAAATAGGTGATATCTAGAAGAGTTAGTCATACCTCATGATGACTTGATATTCCAATGGTCTGATACTCCATCTCTATCAGGGCAAGTTAGGATTTTTCTATTGATGTATTATTGGTTCACATTATTATGTAAGTTTCAGGAGTATAGCTTCACATTTTCATAAATGTATGTACCACACCCATCACCAAAGTTCTAGTACCATTTACCATTATCAAATTGATTCCCTTAATCAATTTGTTCCTCCCATCCCAATTTCCCTTATCCTCTGGTAACCACCATCTTTTTTTTTGGGGGGGGGGGTCAGGGTCTGAGTTACTTTTCTTACTTTTTGAAAGCTGTACATGACATGGTTTTTCTCCCAAAGCCCAGGCATCTGTGTTGTGATTCTCTGATTGGGGATTACTATCAACTGCACACAATTTTTCCCGACACCACAGACTGCTTTGTCATGCCATTCAAATAATGGGGCCTGCTGCAGAGTTTTGTCCTGCTATAAGCTCCACTTAAAGCTATCAGACTTTTGTGTCACCCAATATATAGGCCACAGACTATTTGAAGAGGTACCTCAAGAGCCCAAAGAAACCTGTGAGGTGATCTGTTTCTTTGTAGTGAGAGCAGCAAGCAAAAATGTTCTCATTATTGTTGAGGGCATGGCCTGGCATACTTAGATAATTAAAGCCCTAAAATGTTGTGGAAGTCCCTTGAATTTTCATAGGTTTTATCTCTCATTTACTGGAGTGCATGTGTCATTTTAATTATGTTTATTGAGGTAACATTGACACAACACTATATATGCTTTACAGGCATAGTTTCAAACCTCTCCAAATGCATATTATGACACCAAGTCTGCCACCAAAGCCGCAGTTATCCTCCACCATAGTCAATGGACTCCCTGACACCCCTCATACTTCCCACACTTCCCCTTTGGTAATCTCAGTTCTGCAGTCAGAGTTCAAGGATTTGTTTTGGTTTAATTTTGTTCATCCCTTTGCTTTGTTTTTTTATATTCCACATATGAGTGAAATCATTGGATACTTTTTCTCCTGACTGCCTTTGCTTAGTATAATTCACTCCAGTCCCATCCATATTGTTGTAAGTGGCAACATTTCATTATAGATGAATAATATCCCACTGCAAAAAAAAATGCTCACCACTTATTACCAGGGAAATGCAAATAAAAGCAACAATGAGAAGCTACCTCATAGGTATAAGAATGGCTCATATCAAAAAGACTAAATAACAACTGCTGACAAGGGTGTGGAGAAAAAAGGAATTCCTTGTACACTGTTGGTGTGAATGTGGATTGGTCAAGTTCCTATGAAAAATAGAATGGAGGTTACACAAAATATGACAAGTAGGTCTACCATGTAACCCAGTAATCCCACTTCAAGGTATCTGCCCAAAGAATACAAAAATTCTGATTCAAAAGGACATGTGCATTCCTGTGTTCATTACAGCATGATTTACAATAGCCAATGTATAGAAACAGCCTAAATGCTCAACAACAGAAGACTGGATAAAGACCATGCAGTATATATACACACAATGGAATACTGCTCAGCTATAAATAAAAATTATGCTGAAGAGATAACACTTTGAGAACTGTTGGGCACAGAATCCAAGTTAACACATTTAATTTAAATGTTCATGCATTGTAAAATGATCATTCATATAGCTTCATATCCACACATACCCTATACTTCCCCCCATTCTCCCCATCTTGATTATACTGATTAAAAACCCTGATGTCAACCACAACCATTGGTAAAGCTCATGTTTGCCATTGGAACTTACATATTTCTACTTACCACATCCATTCCACTTCTGAATCTTGAGTCTTATTCCTCTCCTCACTTGAAGTGTTTCTCTTTGTACTGTCCCACAGTCTAACTGAATAACAACATCCTTTTCCAAGTGTATTTCTTTTGATTATCTTCTTTGATAGCACCGGGTTCATCATAGCTTCCCTGAGTTTCTTCAAAACTTTAGGCCAGTTTGACAAATTTAGGATTGTGTGGTATGTCTTATAGAAGAATTCTGTTTTATGTGATTACCCATGTTTCACTAGGTAAGTGTGAGTCTCCTAAAAGCAGAGGTTGTATCATTTACTTCTTCTATCTTGCACACATCAACAGCACCCAAATAGAACTTCATTATTGAGAATCATATATTTTAAAGATCTTTGAGTAAGTATATCTCCCACTTTCCTACTTTAATTATACTTTCACAGTTACGTGTGTATAAATATGTATATATAAACAAATACTTTATAAGTATTCAAAATGTGAAGGAATATAGTTAAAAGTATGTAAACTTATTTGCAAGGTGTGAAAAAAAGTGAAGAAAGAAGAAAAACTAAAAACACCCAGAAAGTAGAAGCTGTGAGTTAACTTTCTAATGTTCCCATTCACAGAAATGCTCACTTGTGCCTATGATGTCCATTTGTTTTATCACTGTTGTTCGTAAGACTATCCTTTCTACAATGAATTACTTTGCATCAATTGACGAAATTTGAGCCTATCTATTTCAGGAATATCTACTCTATTCTACTGATCCAAATGTTTTTCTTTTTGCCCATTTTACACTGACTTGGTTACTACAGTTTTATGCTAAGTCTTGAAATCAGGTAGTGGGAGTCCTATTTTTTTTCAATTTTTTTCACCTATTCTTGTTTTCTTATCTTTCAATGTAAATCTAAAACTCAGTTTCAGATATTTATTTTATAAAAATCTGAAAATTTGACTGTAAATGTGTTAAGTCTATAGAACAATGGGGGAGAGAATGGACAATCTGAATAAAAGTGGGTCTTCTGATTCAAGATCGTAGTGTATTTTCTGGTCTTTATATTTTCATCATTGTTTTATAGTTACCAGCATCACAGACTGTAGATGTTTTGTATATTCATAAGTGGTACACTGCTATTTGAGCTACTTTAAATGGCATGCTTTCTTAAACTTGGGGAACTTTAATAACTCATTACTAGCATATATAAATACACTTTATTGCTGTATATTATCTTTGTATCCTGAAAACATATACATTTATTAACTACTACCAGGGGCTTTGAATTCATTGTTTGCTTTTTCATAACCTTGCAGGATACAATTTTTTTATACATTCAACTTTCTTTAACTTTTACTCATATATTTGATATTTTCTTTCTTCTCTCCTTTTTTGCATCTCGTATTTTCCATTTGGCATTATTTCCCTTCTGCTTGAAGTAAACCCTTCTTATTTTATCCCTAACATATTTTCCTAATGAAAAAATGTTTTCAATTTCTTAATATAAATAATATCCATAGGAAAGAAGTAATAAAAGTATGTTCTGCAGATAACATTATTTGTTTTCCATGCAGAAAATCCAAAAGAATTGACAAAAAAAAAAAAACTTCTGGATCTCAGAAGTGATTATAACAAAGTCTCAGGATATGAAGTTAATAGACAAAAATCAAATCCTTTCCTATAAACCAACAAGGAATTTGTGGAATTTGAAATTAGCAAGACATCAGTTATATTAGTGTCCCCTCAAAATGAAGTATTTGGGTATAAATCTAACAAAATATGTATGAATCTATCTGAGGAAAACCATAAAAGTTCAACTAACAAAATCAGAGAACTAAGTAAATGGAGAGATGTCCCATATTCATGGATAGGAAGACTCAATATTGTCAAGATGTCATTTCTTCCCAACTTGAGTAGAGGATTCAATGCAATCATATTAAAAATACCAGAGAACTATTCTGTAGATATTGACAAACTAATTATAAAATTTATATGTAGGAAGTTCCATTATAGTCAATACAATATGACACTACCTAACTTCAAGACCAACTATAAGGTTACAATTATTGAGACAATGTGGTACTGGTTAAAAACAAAAAACAGACAACTACACCAATAGAATGGTATAGAGATCTCAGAAAGACAGATTTAAATATAGTCAAGTAACCGTTAACAAAGGAACAAAGGCAATACAATGGAGTAAAGACAGTCTTTTCAACAAATGATGCTGGAACAACTGGAATCACATGCAAAAAAAGAGTGAATCTAAACACAGACCTTATAATCTTCACAAAAATTAACTCAAGTGAATCACAGACCTAAACTTAAAGTGCAAAATGATAAAACTCTTAGAAGATAACAAAGGAGAAAATCTAGATGACCCTGGCATGCTGTTGAACTTCTTAAATACAACATCAAAGTTACAGTCATGGAAGAAATAATTGATACACTGGATTTTGTTAAGATTAAAAACTTTAGCTCTGTGAGACAGAATGAAAAGATAAGCTACGGACTGCTTTAGAATATATTTGTAAAAGACACATCTGGTAAAAGACACTTAGCCAAAATATACAAATAACTGAAAACTCAACAATAAGAAAACAAATTAACAATAAACTAAAGACCCTAACAGATACCTCATCAAAGAAGGTATACAAATGGCAAATAAGCAAGTCAAAAGATGCTTCACATCATATATCATCAAGCAAATGAAAATTAAAGCAATAATGAAGTACCACTACATACTTCTTAAAATGGTCCAATAACCAGAACCAAACTCCAGCAAGGATGTGGAGGAATAGTAACTCATTCGTTTCTGGTAGGAATGTAAATGGTACAGACAGTTTGGTGGGTTGTAGCAAAGCTATACTTACCTTTACCATATGATTTGGTAATCATGTTCTCTGGTACTTACCCAAACTTCTATCTATACAAAAACCTGTATACAAACGTTTTTTAACACCTTCATTCATAACTGCCAAAAGTTGGCAGCATCCAAGAAGTCTTTCAGTGAATGAATGGCTAAAAACTGGTACATACAGATAATAAAATGTTATTCAACTCTAAAAAGAAATCAGCTGTCAAGCCATGAAAAGACATTGAGGAATCTTAAATACATGTAACTAAGTGAAAGAAGTAAATTTGCAACTGCTACCTATTAAGTGATTCTGGTAAAGGTAAAACTATGAAAAGATTGCTGGTTACCAGAGATTGGAGGTTGAGCGGAAGAGACGAATAAATGGAGCACAGAGGCTTTCTAAGGCATCTCACACCAAAAGTGAACCCTAATATAAACTATGGGTTCTGGATGATGAGTGTATCATTGAAGGTTCATTAATTGTAATAAATATACCACTTTGGTACCAGAAGTTAATCATGAAGAAAGCCATGCATGTAGGAAGTCAGTGGATATGTGGACAAACTCTATACCTTCCCCTCAATTTTTCTGAGAACCTTATACTGCTCTAAAGAAATAGAACCTTAATTTATAAAGATTGTATCTATTCATTTTCCATCCTTTTAAAATAATTTATATTTTCTTTATGTATAATTCAGATCAGTATATACTTTCAGTCCATTGAAAATACCACTTTTTTTTGCCTTCCATTGATGCTGCTCAAGAGTCAGCCAATACTCTAAAAGCTATTCCTTTGAATGTCATTTTTTTCCTGACCCTATTTTTCCCCCTTGTCTTGCTGTTCCTCACTTTTTTTCCTCACTGTAGCAGGTGGGAATTTCTTTTATTTGTTTCATGTGAAATAGGAAGAATTTTAGAATTGTGGGTTTTCTGTATTTTGTCAGTTTAGAAATAAGTAGATACTCTATCTTTAATTTCACAGCCTTTTTGGAATTTTAACTAAATTTTTACTAGAACTTTCCTCTCTATCCTTCATATCTTTTTTTTAGATTTCTCATCCTTTTTTAGATTTCTCTCTATGCCACAATGTGCATAATTTTTTCTGAATTATCTTCAAATTTGCTAATAATTTTTTTGCCCATGAGTAATCTATAAACTTTATGTACTCACCCATAATATATTCATATATTTACTTCTAGAAGTTTTAAGATTTTTTTTCCCAAACGTATAAGGTTTCCTGCTTACAAAGCTATTTTCAGCTCTCCTTTTGTTTGTTTAAACATGGGAAGCAGTTATTTTCAGTCTCAACTAATAATTCCATATCTGGAATCATGTTGAGTCTCTTTTTGTCATCTGTTCTTTCTGCTAGTTCTCATTCATGGTGTGCTTTTATTTGTATGTAAATAGAAGTGTTTGCCACTAAATATTTTTTGAATTGTTATGTATAGGAATAATTTGAGTTCTATTATGATAGGTATAAAGGTACACAAAAGAAAATACACA
Organism: Uropsilus gracilis; assembly: GCA_004024945.1. NCBI lineage: Eukaryota > Metazoa > Chordata > Mammalia > Eulipotyphla > Talpidae > Uropsilus > Uropsilus gracilis. The sequence continues at coordinate 25,476 of PVHY01011781.1, read as the reverse complement.
TTTGCTTAAACCTAGTATCTAAAGATACTATCTGTTCAGGATCACTTCAAACTAAATTCCATGTTTGAGGTGTTCTTTTTCTTAATGTTTTGTTTTGTTTTAGTTTTGACAATCCATAAAATGTTGATTTCAGCTAAAAATACTTTCAAAGACCAATTCATCCTGGTCCTTTGAGTATATAACTCCTTGCAATTTCTTCTTATAACAGGGAGAATCGTCTCTTAGACTCTCTACCTAAGATATGGCCAGGCAATATCACCCTGGCTGTTATTTTTTTCAGGTTGACAAAGGCCTTCAGTTACATTGGGGCCCCCTTTTCCTCTTTAGGTTCCTGCTTTCAAGTTTCAAGTTCAAGTCCTCACTATCTTGTCAGTTATTCAAAGTTTTTTTTTTTTAAATCATTTTTAAATTTTATCCACAATTTGTACGGTTTTGTTTTGTTTCACTTTGCAAAAAGTTTGACCCAAATAGCCTAGGGTACCTTTACTTGAAACAGAAACCAATTTATAATGTTTAGAAGTTTCTTTCAGAGTGGGATTATATAGGCCTTAATATGACATAGCTGTAAAAGATATTTTTATTTATTTTGACTTTATTTTTGTGGGGAGAGTTGCCCCTTCCAGTTTTCACATATAACTATCTTATTTTAGGGGAAAATAAAACATTCCGTAGGAGTCTTTTTTTTGGCATCCGCCACGAACAGATTTTCTTTCCCATCTGTCAGTGGGGGTCAAAAACATTTTCTTTTTCTAGACATATTTATATAATTTTACAATTTCCTTTATATTACAGAATATTTGTTAGCAATTCCAAATTGGTCTTTCTCATATTGTGCTTGTAAGTTTTTGCTATCATTTTTTTCCTGTATTTTTCTTATTTGGATGAGTATGGATGAGAATCAGAGTTAGCTTTTGTTCTCTGGGGTATATTGGGGAAGGAAGTGTGAGAGGGGGATTTTTATCTTTTTTCTTTGTCTTACTTGAATTCTTACCCTGTTAACCTAACTTCCTCTATTTAATTTTTTTTTAATTCACTTCATTTCTCTGGGCCACCTCTGAAGTGCTGATGCAGCAATTTCTCTAAGTTTTATGGTGATGATATTGGATTCAGAAAATTTTTCTAAATAAATAAGAGAGGATTACAAGAAGTTTCGAAGAAACTACAAGTCAGAGACTTTTTGTAACAAGTGGATTATCTCATCTATTAATAAATCCAACTTCAAGCAATAACTTGCTACTCTCTCATTATAATCAATGTCTTTCATGAGTCACCACTATTGGAAGCTGCACCAATCTAGGGGTTTGTAAAGAAGAAAAACTCCACCTTTACACACCCACACTGAGTAAAACAGGAATTGACGCTTAAAAAGAAAAAAATAAAAGATATGTAGCAAATCAAAATATAATAGAGGTTAATTTTAAAAAGCTATGAAACAAAAAAGAATTGAAAAAATAATTATTTGAGGTTATTGAAAACTTGGAGCTCATACCATCAATTAATTACAAGATGTATAGGTCTGTAAATTAATCTTCAGGTTTTTTTTTCCCAGATGAGCTATTTTAACTTCACTGTAGCCCCTCTTGGTTCCTCCTAACTTGCTGAACCTTTGTTCTTATGGAATCTGAGCGGATCCAACCTCATAATGTGTTTCATCACCAGGTCATTTAGAAACTGGCAAATGGTACCATGAGAAACAGAAACAATCCTTCAGTAAAATAAGGCTGGGAAATAGCAAACAAAATAAACCCATTTGCACTGCTGTGTGATGCTTTGAGTCTCCAGACCCCTGAGAGAGAAGCTAGGGTGTCATCATTCCTCTTTCAGGAATCAGGTCTTGGAAAATATGTTTGTGGAACACATGTTAAGATGTGTGGATTTAAGGAGTAAGAATTTTCAAAGAAGGGGAGCGAATATCTGTTTCTTTATCCTTCTGAAAGATGTATAACCCATGAAGTCCTAAAAGTCTATTTCACATTTCCTAATAGTTTGTGAAATATTTTACTTTTATATAAAATACAAAACAGATGCTCAGAAAACTGAGGTCCTAAGAGGTTGAACAACTTGTTCAGGATCATATATTTGTAAGTTACAGAAGGATTTTGAGTCCAGATATTCTTGATTCATATCCTTGACAGTGTTATCTTCTTTCAAGAAGAAAAATTTTCTTTGATATTTCCACCAATTTCCAAGTAGGAACATTTTTGTTTTAGGAAAATGTGCACAAACATCAATTCACACAGGTTACTGACACTCTGATGGGTGGGACATTTTGCATTGAGGGACAGAATTAACTTTACAAGATGTGCTTGGGTGTCTGTCTCATACAAACATTCTGATAATTCAGCCCAACACAAAAGTACAATTTAGAAGAACCCAACTTTCCACCTTACTTATCAGGAATGAGAAAAATGTCTGTGGTATTCATTAAGTACACTAGTCTGTGAAGTTCCCCCTACCACCAGGAGAGACGGAAGTTCAGTTTCACCAACAGCATCTCCTTCCTTCCTGCCTGCTTCTCATACAGTCCCTCTCCTTCACATCCCTTTCTGACCCTAATCCAAGTTTGTTTTAGAAGTGATTATCAAGGAAAAAAAACTTACTGGTAGAATTCATATGTGGTTCATGTTGGATGTGAGATTTACAGAGAATTTGACATGTACCAAGTCTCATTCCTTTTCAATGATACACTAAACGTGCCCAGAGATGTTGCAAATTGTTCCAGGAACATACATACCAGAATTCGTTAGGGCACGAAGTGTATCTGTGCGTCCAAGTTAAAATGGTGTGTGTCTTCTCAAGACTGTCTTTCTCAGGGAGATGGCACTATTCAGATGCTTTGCATGGTGACAGTCTCATGATTCTTTCCAAATCTTCAGCAATTTGTTACTAGTCAGGCCAGAAGGCAAATCTTAGATTAAGTACTTAACTACAAAAAAAAAAAAAAAAAAACCACTGCAAGTGCAATAATAGAAGAGCAATTAAACAAGATATAGAGCCCAGTGTGACATAAGATCAAAAAATCTTTGTTTTTAATGATATAGAGAGACATGCATGATATAATTTATGGATTCAGCAAATATTTAACACCAACTATGTATCAGGCTCTGGTTTAAGTGCTATTATGGGATTTACATTCTGGTGAAAGGACAGATGTCAACAGGTGTCAGCAGAGTGATGTGTCTCATCCCTTGAGGTTCCCATGGGGGCTGGAACAACTCTGCAACTTCAACTTTACTAACACCGAACCCAACTGGCCTTCTCCATTTAACCCAGCATGTTGTTCAAATAATTCAATGCTCTCAATGTCCCATAATGGAGAAAATGTCAGGAAGAAAACAAAAGGAAAAGAAGCAAGCAAAGGAAAATAAACAGGTAATCTGAAGCTACTACTGATATGAAGAAAGCTAAATCAGAACCAGGAGAAAGAATAATGGCAATGCAATCTCATAAGCCTAGAAAATAACAATTTCTCCATGAAGACTTTTTTCATATTTGTGGATCTTTTATAGATTTATAGATGAGGTAACAGTGGTTTACAACACTGTGTAGGATATGGAGGTATGGGCTCACACCTCTTCAGATCTATGTTACCACACCGCACCCACCATCAGAGCACCCAGCATATTGGGTCCTACACCAAAGTCTCCCTCTACACCCTGCTCGCCATCAATCTCCCACTGCCCAGTAACCTCTATTCTATAATCAGATTTCTAGGGCTTGTTATTGGTTCTGGATGACCCTTTGTATTGTTTCTCTATATTCCAATATAAGTAAAACATAATTTTTAGATAAAGATCAGAATGAATATAAGGAAGTAAGCTAAGTGGCCACTTAGTGGTAGAGTTTTCCAGGTAAAGGGAACAAGTGAAAAGATCCTAAGAGATGAACATTTGGTATGCATGAGGAGTAACAAGGAGAGCAGTGCGGTGAGAATGATCAAGGTGGAGAGTGGGATGAAATGTTAGAGATGTAGGTGGGAACTAGAACCAATTCATGTCCAACTTGGCAAGATAAAATTGAAAGGAGTTGAACCCTTAGATGGGGCATGGACTCCTGAGATCACTTTAATATCCTCCAAATCAGTGCCTCTGTTTCTGTTATCTGCCTGGTTCTGTTTGGAACCCATGTTGTACGAAATATATGTACACGAACAGTGGTATTTATCAGATAATTTTAACCATTGAAAGGTTTAATTCCTAAATTTTCTGCAAAGAACAAATAACTTTTTACATTAAAAAGCATAAATTTACTTGGTGTTGAGGAAATTGATTGGAAGTCTATCCCAAGAAAAGACAATTCAGGATTTCATACCAATAAAACTCCTTGTAGTAAAGGTGATTACAAATTGAGCTTGTTCAGTCCTAAGCAGTCAGAAAGAATGAATGGAGAGGCCGATGGGAGGTTGGGGGAAGCATTTCTAGGCTCAAGTCCAGCCAAAGCTGAAGGACTCTCCTCATGGCCTTCAGTCAAGGACCACCTTGTCCCAAAGGAAGCATCACATTTCACAGGACAGTTAACAGCCTCAAAGGCCAAGCGGCACCAGCATCAACCAGAGTTCACTTGGCAAAATGCTAACTGACCCTCTCTCTGCTCAACATTCTTCCAGGGCTTTCTATCTATTACATGTGGGATAAAATCCAAATTCTTCCATTACTTACTAAGTTATGCTCACTCTGGCCCCTGCTTACCTCTCATGCAACTGTCCATCGGCCCTCTAGAACCTTCCATCTGAAAGACATTTACTTCCTCTTTCCACCTATTTCAGGTTGGGTTCTACTAGAAATACACCCCCTGGGAGGGTTTTGATATCATGGAGGGTATTGATGAAGGGATCCACACCTATGGGGGCTAGGGGTCTCAAGCAGACATGGCAGAAGTTCAAACTGCAGTTCCAGCTCACCAAAGGTCTCAGTGAACCTGAAGTGAGAATGGCCCTTCAGAGCTGCTGCAAGCCATCTTGAGCAGGAGCATGGCCTTGAGTGAGAAGGTTCTCTGGAGCTGAGGAAGGCCCTGAAGGGGCTGACAGCTGCAGGCTACTTGCAGGCAACACTCCCAGCATCTGAGGCAATAAGACTTCTTTAAAGGGGGTGTTATGTTGAAGTTATGTTGAAGACCAGTAACTTAGAATATAACCTTCTTTGGGATACCATTGTTACAGAGGTGATCAAGTTAAAGTGAGGTCACTGGAGGAGACCTGACTCCAGCATGACTGGTGACTTTTTAAGAAATGGGGATCATGATGCTGGTTCACGGGTGATATGGTGGTAGGAGAACTATGGGGTGCACAATGAAATAAATGTATACATCTACAATTTTCAGGTTAATCAAGCTTTTTCCTCCACTGGTCTTTAAAACCAGTACCTCCTCATGATTGTGCAGCCCAGTGGGTGTGCATATGCAAGTGGGCACACCTGGGTCTAGAAGGGGATAAAGGAGCACAGAGAGCATGAGAGGAAGCAAGAGAGGGAATGAGAGAAATCCAGAGTGGCCAGAAATAGAGCATGAAGATTCCTGGGGGTCTGAGGGGCTCGCCAACTTCCCTACCTCCCCTGGCCTTGGCCCTGGCCCTGGCCCTGCCCTGCCCTGCCTGGCATGTCTGTGTAACTTCTAGAACCTATAAAGAACCTACACAGACTGGTGATCCTGATACTTACACCAACAATGATGAGGGTGCTAGCAATATGCTAATCATAAAAAGAAATGGAGATTTGGACAGACTGACATGCACAAAAAGAAGACAATGTAAAAAGACATAGTAAAGACACTAAGTAAAGGTGGAGAGTTGGCATGAAGCATCTGCAAGTCAAGGAACTCCAACTGTTAGCAGAAGGGTGAGGGGCACCCTGGTACCCCTAAACCTCTAAATGGGTTGTACAGATGGCAAAACAGTTCTAGTACATAACACCTTCAACTAGAAAAGAATGTTAATACAATTCATGTGCAATTGAGAGAAGAGAAAGCAAAAGAAAATAGGTTCCCCATGAAACAGCCAGTTACCTATTCCTTCATGGGTAAATGACCCAAAGCTGGGTCACTGAGGCCCAAAAGCTTCCACAAAACTAAGGCTCCTTCTGCTGGGAATCTGCAGGAAAGGGGCAGAAGGGGGCAGGCAAGTCCAGAAGGAAAAAAGCAAAATCAAAACCCAAGTTAAGCTAAAGGCTGACATTATCAGCCAACCCACAGGTCTCTGTCTCTTTTAAGTGTCTCCTTCCATAACCCCTATGTGGTAATTGAGTTAGACTTTTTAGCCTCTATGGCACCACCTGCAGCCTCCATCATGTTAATGCAGAAGGAGCTTGGGAGCGTGGGCATGGGGCACAAAGCACCTGTAATTGTGGACACCTGGACTCAAAGAGCAAGGGTGTGTAGATGTCTAAGTGTGCAAACCTGAGTCTAAAAATAGGGATAAAAATGGTGGCAGTGGGGGCAGCAATACCACTATTGGTCACATGAGTGGCTTGAATATAGAAGAGGTCAGAGAAAGAGCCTGCAGATTCATGGGAGGCTGGGAGGCTGGGTTTCCTGCCTGCCTTTCAGCTCCCCTGTCCATGCCTGTTTTCTTGCCTGACTTCTTAGCCTGCCTATTTGCCATACAATTGGCTCAGCCTCCCTGCCTGATGTGCTTGTATATCTGGTTCCCTGAGAGCAGTAAAGCCTACAAAATCTACCAAGGTCTCCAGAACTCTCTTTATCTGTCTACCTGAATCAACGATAGTGAACCTGCCCTGGGCATGCTTGCCCTACATTCAAAACCCTGGTGCAAATCCAAAGCCGGAAGAAATTGTAGTTTCACACAGATCTGTTTCATGTACCTCCTCCAGGTCTTTTTTATTCACCCTTCGTCCTAGCTTCTTAGTCTTCCTCCAGTCTTCCTCTTCCCCTTTCCAGGATGCCCCTCACTCTGCCCACTGACACAGTATGCCAGCAAACCACTAGAAGCTAGGTAAGAGGAAACAGATTCTCTCTAACAGCCTGTGAAACGAATCCCTCCCTGCCAGTACCTTGCTCTAACACTTCTAGCCTCTAGAACTGTGAGACAATTACCTTCTGGTCAGAAAGAAAAAGTCAGAAATAATAAGTCAGAATAATAAGTCAGAAAGAAAAAGACAAATCACATGGTCTCACCTTTCGATGGAATATAGGAATAACAAACAAAGGGCCAAGGAAAAGTCAAAATAAGCTAACAGAACTGGGGCTAGTGAAGGGATGGAGGGGAGGAACAAATCAGGGGAGGGAGGATAAAGATGAAGTTTCACAGGTGATAAAGTGAAGGGAGAACCCCATGGAATGCAATGATAAAATGTATATATATATATGGTATAGCAGGATTGGTGCTGCCAATCCTGCTCTTACTAGAGCTCTGTGCTCCCTGGGTGAGATAGTACACTGTGTGGCAAGGAGGCACTGGGCAGCTTCACTATCGATTCAGGTAGACAGATAAAAAGCTCTTGGTGGATTTTACAGGTTTTAATGCTCTCTCAGGCAACCAGGTCCACCAGGTAAGGAGGCTGGCATGCAGGGAGGCAGGTACCGGCCTGACAGTGGGGCTGGAAGGCTGGCAGGCAACCAAGGCTTCCAGCACTCCCATCAATCTTTACACCCTTCCTGGGTGCTCTTTGGGCCCAGGTATCTACAATTATGGATGTACGTGCCCTGTATCCACAATCCCAAGTGCCTTCTGCATTAACACAATCAAGACTGCAGGTGACAGCCATAGGCTAGTGACATTAAAAAGCCTGATTAACTCATTTACCCTATATACATCTATTTCTGGTACTGTATTACTATAGCTCAACAGCCTGTCACATGATAGGCAGTCAATGAAACCGCATTCATAAAAAAAAAATAAATGAATGACTATGGATGTTGAATTATGTGAGTGTCACCCAAAGGGATGGAAGCTGAACTGGGCTGGAATCAGACCTGGAAGAAACACATCAAGTTTAGAAGCTTAGGATAGAAATCAGTTTGTCTTACAGTGGCAACGCCAGGGGTGAGCCTAGAAATCTGGAAACAAGACCACATAAAAGGGGAAACAAAAATTCAGATCAAAGCCATAACTGAGAACTAGGTGTGAGGCATAATGAGAATTTGGAAATACACAGATACTAGGGAACAAGACATCAGCAGTCACACCCATGCAGGTAACTGAGAATTGTGTTCTCCAGTGTAAGAAAGTTAATCAGAAGTCAGGGGAATCTGTGTATCAAAAATACAATCATCAAGTGGAGGACATGAACCGCCACATGGAGACTTTACTTTTGAAAACAAAGATGTCTTTTGACAGAGCCAAAAAAAAAAAAAGTCCATAAATTCTGGAGTCAGACTTTGGCCTCTACACCAATTCTACCATTTGCTAATTGGGAAACTTAGGTAAGCGAATTTTTAAAATACTTCTGATACTTCTGAGTCTTGGTTTCCTCTTGGACAGTATGCATATAAAACTGGCTACCCTACTAATAACGGAGTATTTATGAAATGTAATCTACATTTAAAAGCTTCCTGCATGCCCAATCCCCTTGGGGACTGGGTTACCTATGTCCCCGGAGGCTCAGTCCTCTCATGCAGCACCACTGGACTGGAGGGTGGTGGGGACTGCCGGACATGTGGGCCAATGGAGGGAGGGGGATGGGGCATGGCGGTGGGCATGGTGGAGGGCAGCAGGAGGGTCAGTAGGGGTCACCCCCTCTGGTCTTCTCCAAATCCAGTCAATCCTCACCAGAAACAACTAAATCACTAATTCAGTGGCAGATACACATGAAAATGGAGGTGAGGAGAAAGAAGTAAAGCCCAGAACAAACGAACATTTCAGATCCATGGGACACAGGGCTGTGAGACTAACTATAGAGACAAACTGTCTCAGAAATACAATCACCGAGGTTTCCATGACTGGAAACAGAATTTCCGGTTCAAAGATGCCTTCAGTGCAAGATAAGCACCCTCCCATTTCACACGGAGAGGAAAGCCACAGAGACGCGCAGCGGCCCCACGATGAACCGGACCAACCATCCGCCGGTGCCTATCCTGATCAAGAAATGTTTTACACGAAGAACATCACCTGGGAGAAATGCTCCCAATACCAGCAACCAGAACTACCAAGCAAAGAAGCAGCAAAATGTGACAGAAGCTGGATCAGAGCAGATGACCAGTAAGAAGGAGGAGGTACTGAAAGGATACAAACATGCGTGAACTGGTTACCTGCAGCAAAGATACACCTGGAAAACTAAGCACAGGCCGATGTGTCCCAGGAAAACACGTCTACACCTGGCAAAAGAAAATTGCTCCAGGAAAGAAGAGGAAGAATCCAATAGACTAAAAATTGACCAATAAATGGCAGTGAAAGAAGAGATGGAGTGACCAGAGGTGGGGACAAGGGAAAGGGCAGTGGGGAGGAACACCCAAACGAACAAACAAGCAAATAAATAAATAAGCTTCCTGAAAAGTTTAAAGCTGTTTGTTGGGCATCATCTACATGCAAAATCAAGCATGTTAGAGAAATAGTGAGGAAAAAAATTAATGATCTTAGGGTATAGCAGAGGAAGGTGATGCCATCTCCTTCCAAGTGGAGAAGCCCCCAGTTTCCAGGCTGAGGGAAACTGAAATCAAACCAGTCAGCCCAGGGTAGTCCTAGTCTGGATCCTATTCTAAGAGCTGTTCTAGAAGAACAATTTTCTGTGTCTTTTCCATCTCAATGCTGTCGAAAAGTTCCATATCACTTCACATGTGCCCATGTCTCATGACCAGGGAGCATATTTGTATTCTTCAAAGCATTTAACTCAATACCTTGGACATGGAAGTTGCTCAGCAAATCTTGAATTATGGAACGTTGCTACCCTTATATAGGATAAATGAAGTGCAGTGAAGAAGAGTGATTTCTAAAACATGGGAAATAAGTGAGATGAACCTATGGGTACTGCAGCTTACTGCCTAGAGAATGATTCCAAGATGCTGGGCCGTTACCCTGACTTGAGAAGAACAAGGGATCAAGGGAGACCCAAGGTTGCTGAAGTTCACAGAATCTAACACCCTTTAAGGGTCTATAATTAAAACAATGCAATATCAACATATGAATAAACAAATAGAAATAGGCCAGTGATACAGGATAAGCCTTCAGTTCACACTTAGACCCAAGTACATGTGGAAATTTAGTGTAAAGGTCTGCCCTCTCAAACCACTGTGGAAAAGATGAACTTTTTAATAAAGGATGCTGAGACAATGGGGTAGTCATTTTGAAAAAGACAGAAGCAGATGTACTCCTCATACCATAAACACCATATAGGAAAATAAACCCCAATGGATCAAGAAATGAAATATGTAAGTAAGACTATATACACACTAGAAGGAGACATGAATGTTTAACCTTGGTGGAGGAAAGTGTTTTCTTACTGTGACTCAAAATGATGGGTTAATAAAAGCAGATTAATACATTGACTATATAATATTTAAATTTTTTTTTGCCAGAGAGTCCATAAGCAAAGACAACTGACAAACTGAGAAACTATACCACAATATATATCACAACAAAAACTACAAGAACTAATATCCTTTTGTATTGAGATATAATTGAAATATAACAGTGTATAAGCTTAAGGTGCACAAGGTATTCATTTGATACATTTATATATTATAATATGATTATCACTGTAGTGTTAGTTAATGCCTCTATCACATCACATAATTATCACTTCTTTTATATGGTGAGAAAATTTAAGATCTACTTTCTTAGTAATTTGAAGAGTAGAATATAGTATTGCTAACAATAATCACTATGCTGTGCATTAGAGCCCCAGACCTTACTCAAATTCTAATAGGAACTTTGTACCTTTGACCAAGATTCCCCTAATTCCCCCACCCTCAAGCCCTGGAAACCACAATTCTGCTGTTTCTAAGTTTGGCTTTTTTAGATTTCATGTATAAAAGACTCTACACAGTATTTGTCTTTATCTATCTGACTTATCTTACTTAGTATATTCTCTTCAAAGTCCTTAATAAAAATGTTTTATAGTGGAGGGACAAAAACAAAAAAAACAACCAATAGAAAATGCAAAAGACATAGCTATATAGATGGAAATGGAGATCTGTAGATTTAGATATATACACTCGAACATAAAAAATATTCAAACTCAGAATTAGAAAAATGCAAATTAAAACAACACTGAGATACCACTTCTCACCCATCAAACAGAAAAAAAAACTTTAAAAAGTATGGTAACACATTCTGTTCATGAAGTTATGGGAAAGCAGGCACTCCCATACATCACTGGTGGAAGTGCAAATTAGTATAACCCTGAGAAGAAATTTGATAATATCACTATGTGCTGACCTTTTGACTCAGCAACTCCATCAGCAGGACTTTACTTTGAAGTTATACTTCCAATAACATAAAAATACATATGCACAAGTATATTCATTGTTTTTTTTACTGCAAAATTGGGAGGGGTATAAATGACCATGTATAGGAGATGACTTAATAAACTATGATTTATCCACACAATGGAGTAGATTATGGAACTGTTTTTTTTATTGATAAAGCAACTAAAACCTCTATGAACTGCTTTAAAATGAAAATATCAAAGGGCAGATGACTCTGTAATATACTCTACTTCTTATAAGAAAGAAGATGTATGAAAACACATACATGTACCTGCTCCTTTATGCAAAAGAAATATAGGAAGGACAAACCAGAAATTAAACCCTTTGGCCACTATAAGGAATGATCAGCAGAGGGAAAGAAAGGTGGGAATGGAAAAGTTAGAAATAAAATTCTAACTAAATTTTATTTAGTAAGAATAAAAAAGAAGCTACATTTCTTTGGTTATATTTTTTGTATGGTTTTGACTCTGAGAAGCATAATAATGCTTCACATATCCTTCCCTCAATAAGTAACTGAAATAAACTAAGATGCAAGGACAACCAAAAGTGGAATATAAAGAATAATCAATGAACTTGAATGTGTTACAAATTAATAAATGGAATTGTACTAAAGGATATTGGGAAGAAAAGTTCTAAGTATTCTCAGAAAAAAAAGTATTTTCACTGAATGCTATAAGGCTAAAGACTGTACAAAAAAATACTATACTCTAGTTAGTAAATCTGGGTTTCACAGGCATATGTAAAAGTTAGTAATTCTGAAAGTATTTTATGTAAAATCTAGGGTTGAAAATATAATATATTTTAAATGAGAGCCAAGATTCTCAGTATCAGAATCCCAAAGAAGAATAGTGTTAGAATGAAGCTTGTAATGTTGTATTGGAAGTATCAGAAGTGACATATGGCTTTATACATAGATGAGTAATAGAAGATGATGCATCTATCATACATACATATATATTTATACAAGTGTGTACACATGAGTGAGTATATATACATATATTTCCTAGTTCTTGCTACTGAGAGAGTCTAGAATAGTGATACCCCAGCAGCAATGAACATAATCAGTGTCCAGGTCTTAGAGAAGTGGTTGATTCCATGGCAAGGGTAAGGAAACTGCAACATTTTGTAGTACCCAAAAATAAGGCAGTACTCAGAAAATGATGGGATGTGCCAAAGGACACAGAGACCAACTTGAAAAAGATCTCAAATGCAAAAGATGAAACAATTTAAGAAATACAATGAGCAATAGTTTTGGAATAAGTCCACAGAATAAAATAGATATCCATGAGTCTTTGTTGATAAAAATTAGTTAAATGTATACATAAATGAGTGGAAATAGGCAGTTCTTTGTTACTAAAGAATTCCAATTTTAAAATGTTGAATGAATGAGAGAAATGCAAGATCACTATGGGGTAAATACTACAATAATAATTGTATCAAGATCCACCAATGGATGCTAAAATCAGTGACTGAAAGTTTGAAGTGAAACAAGATATTACCATAGTTGGAACATATCTCTACCAGGGTATTTACTAATTCCCAAGGGATAAATAACTTTATGGCATAGAAACATGGCAGATATACCCTAACAAATGTTGACATCAGCAATAATAAGACAAATTTTCCACAGATCAATGGATCACTGGAAGTATAGGAATCAATGGATATTATATAGACAACTAATTTGTGACAAAAGAACTAAGCACATATAATGGAACAAGGGAAGTCTCTCCAATAAGTGATATTGGTAAAAGTCACATGCAAAAGAATGAAACTGAACCACTATCTTATATCATACACAAAAATTAATTCAAAATGGATCGGAGAATGTAATATAAGACCGGAAACTATAAAAATGCATAGAAGAAAATATAGACAGGCTCGTCTACATCAGCCTTAGTGATATCTTTGTGATCACATCTCTTAACAGCAAGGGAACAAGGGAAACAAGCAAAAATAAACAAATGGGACTATGTCAAATAAAATAGCTTCTGCAAGGCAAAAGAAACCATTATTGAAATAAAAAAGTAATTTGCTAAGTAGAAGATATTTGTCAATCATATATCAGATGAGAGGTTAATAGCTAAAATATATTTTAAAAACTCCCAACAAAAAATCAACCAACTAGATTTAAAAATGGGCAGATGATCTAAATAGACACTTCTCCAAAGAAGACATAGACATGGTTGACAGGCACATGAAAAGATGTTTGTCACCTTTTATTATTAGGGGAATGCAAATCAAACCAACAATGAAATATTACCTAACACCAGTGTGAATGGCCAAGAAACAACAAATGCTAGAGAGGATATGGAGAAAAGGAAACCCTTGTACACTGTTGCTGGGAATATAAATTGGTGCTTCCATTATAAAGTACTATGGAGAGTCCTCAAAACATTAAGACTGGAAATATATAATAGTTATTCCATTTCTGGGCATTTACATGAGGAATATAAAAGTACTTGTTTGAAGCTATATATGCATTTCCCTGTTCATCAAAGCAATATTCACAATAGGCAAGAGTTGAAAACAACCATCAAAGGATGAATGCATAAATAAGATGTGGTATATATACACAACAAAATATGCCTCAGTTATAAAAATGATGAAATGTCATTTGCCACAACATGGATGAATCTAGAAAGTTTCAGGCTAAATGAAGTAAGTCAGATGGAAAAGGAAAAATACCACATGATTTCATTCATGTGTAGTAAAGAAACAAAACTAATAAATTAAAGAAAATGAAAAAAATGTCTCCACTACAAGAAGAACATAGTGATTGCCAAAAGGGGAGAAAGAAGAAAAAAGAATAAAAAGGTAAAAGGGATCAGTTGTATTGTGATGAATGCAAACTAAATTTTTGGTGATGAATATAATGTAGCCTATACAGCTGAAACTTATATAATATCATAAACCAGTGTTATGTCATTGAAAAAATAAATTGTCTTCAGTTACCCAATATGATACATTAAGGATACAACATACTTTCTATACTATTTTCTTAAGAATGTATAACTTCTCTTGTTAAGAATGTATAACTTCAAACTAATCATGAGAAAACATTAGAAAACCCCAAATTAAGGGTTTTGTAAAATATAACCCCTTTTAATAAACTTTAAAACTTTCTCATTCATAAAAGACAAGGAAATACCAAGGGAGTATCACGTATTAGAAGAGACAAAGAAGACACAATAATATTCAACCTGGGCAATAATTTGAACTTGGAATTCAGAAAAGCTGAAAAAATACATTTGGGGGAGACTGGAAAAATTCAAATAAGCCATGTAGCTTAATTATCATATTGTATGCATGTTAATTTCTTAGTATGGATAATTGTGCTGTGCCTATATTTGATATTACCATTAAAGGACGTTGGGTGAAATATATACTTCAACTTCTTGTTCTATTTTGGAAACTATCCTCTAAGTCTAAATTGATTTCAAAATGAAATTGAAAGTAATCATGCATGCGCGTGTGTGTGTGTGTGTGTGCATGTGTGCGTTGTGAGTGTTGACAGTGAACAGTGGAGGGAGAGAGGAAAATGTCAACAAGGGTGACCAGAGAGTATTACACTAATCAAATATGACATGATGCAGTAATAACCAATGTGCTAAGGAGTGTAAAGGTGATTGCTTACCTTACGAATATATGAGAAAAACAAAGGTAGGGGCATCAAGCCTTCTCAAGTTACAGAAATACCACTGTATTTCTAATAGCTGATCCACTGAAAGATAAACTTAAATGAGATTAATCTAGTCAAACATGACAAGCTCGAACAAGTTTAGTGAAAGCAGACATGGGCCAGCATTCCCTCAAGGCCAGAACCAGCTGACAACTCAAAACACAGGTGAAAATTTACCTTTACTAGGAAAGAAATGGCCATTCTCCCAGAATCTGAAGTTTTCCAGAACTCAATCACTCCTTTGTGAAGTTCTCTACCCATGGAAGCAGGTACTGAGCATCAACACAGGGCTTAATGGTTGAGATTTTGTGCTAGTTACATTCTCACCAACTTTCTTCTGTTGATCTTGGAGAAATGCCCTAATGTGTAAAAGCCACTTCAAAAGATGGATTATTCAAATAACTTTGTTCTGCCTTTTGTTCTTTTCATTCTGAAGAATTTCCTATTATCATATTGGTACAGTGGCTATCACCCTTAATCCAAATGGAAAATATATACTTTGCCCCTAATGCAATATGCTGCAAATATTTTTAGCCTCTAGACATTTTTTACCTAGAGCAACCAATTTTATAGTGTTTGATCACATCACTTTTAATGAAAAATTGTCTTCATGTTTAATAGATAAGCATTAAGAGCTTTAAATGAGGGAAATTGACAAGACAGACAGTAATTAAAGACAGAGAAATGATAATTATTTTCATTCAAATAGGACAGGAAAAATAGTAATTGTTGTGAAGTTGGGTAAAGTTCTTTGGCTTAAAAGAAGGAAGTGGCTCTGTGAGAAGTAGCTGTGAAAACAGGGAGAGCAAAGAGGGTTTCCTGTATGATAGAACAGCTCTAATGTAGAATGATTATGAAATGCTTTTATTAAGTCAACTGATGGCCTAGCTGCTAAATCACATCCTGTTTTAGTTTGATTTTCTTAGATTCTAACAAATGCTTATGTACCAATACATTATGAGGACACAAACCCAGGGAAACAAGAAAGAGGAAGAAAAAAGGAAAGTAAGAGAAGGAAAGCAAGAGGTATGTTCAGTGGGGTGTGTGGAAGCTGTATGCAACCTCTCAAGAAAATGCAGCTAGTTCTGTTATGTGGGAAATTTTCACTGAAGCTACACAGAAAAGTGCCTTCTACGCCTTTTTTCTCCTTCCTTCCTTCCTTCTTTCCTTCCTTGCTCCCTTCCTCCCTCCCTCCCTCCCTCCCTCCCCCCTTCCTCCCTCCCCCCCCTTCCTTCCTTCCTTTCTTCCTTGTACACCCAGAGAACTGCTGGGAAAGCTAGGATTCCTATCGGTCTAGCTAGGTCACAGTTGAGCCCTGGAGCTGCTGGAGCTGCAGGCATGATTATCATAAGGAAGCTGTGCTGACAGGCTGGACCTCAGGGAAAGTTGAGGCCATCAGTGGTACCAAGAGATGAGGCAAAGTTGCTGGTGGCACGCTTACACAGCAGGAACAATGATGTGAACCACCACTGAGTTGGCAGTGAGGAAAGCAAATCAAGGTATTTGAAAGGTTCCATATGTTTCCTGGGAAGCTGTCTCTAAAAAGATCAGTATACAGGGGTTTTCAGAGGGAGTGATTTTGGGATCAACTTCTGTTGGAGGGAAACAGAAACAAAGTTGGGAAGAGAGAAGATGAGCTGTGATTCAACCCCAAAACTGAATCAGTCCTGCAGGAAGTTCTAAAGAGGGGATGCTCCTTCAGTTGTCATAAATTGGGGTAAAGAAGGATGGGCCTAAAGGCAGCAATTTGTCATTGGATGTGAAACACTCTGAGAAGGGGTGTGACTTTGGGCAAAGCAGCTCTTTTCAGATGAGACAATCCCTAAAAGGGTAACAGCAAACAGTTGAAAGCCATCTATTATCATCACTCTTAAGATCCACCAGGGTATAAGCCCTCTATTCCTGTGATGTCATTTATAAGAATTTTGGTCATTTGGATGACCAAAATAGATTTCTAATATATATTTGCTCTTTGTCCATAGTTCTAAGCTCACAACTCCCAAAACCTTCAGTAAAAAAAGCAATTATATATCTCCTTTTTTAGGTTGATGAGGTGACTTTTAGACCCTAAAGATGTGGCTTCTGATGGGTGCTGATTTTGAAGAGAACCAACATATGATTTAAAGGTCTGGCACGTCCACTCCCACCCCAACACATACACATTTCGATAGAGGAGAGGGACTTGAGGTTAAATCAGTCATCAGTGGCCAATGAGTTAATCAACCATGGTTATGTAATAAATTAATGTCTCCATTAATACTAAAAAAAAAAGACAGGGTTCTGGGAGCTTCCAAGTTAGTGAATATGTGGAGGCTCAAGGATAGCAGCATGCTTAAAGAAGACATAGAAGCTCCACACCCTTCCTCCATACCTTGCCCTACCCATCTCTTCCAAAACAAAATTTGTCTGTGTTTTGTGAGCAACTCTAGCAAATTAATTGAATCAAGAAAAATGCCATGAGTACCTCCAATGTAACTGGTTGATGAAAAACACAGGTAACAACTTGTAAATGCTTCTGAAGTGGAAGTCAGGCTCATAGGACTGGGCCCTTAAACTGGAATCTCACACTATCTCTGGTAAGAGAGTGTCAGAAATGCACTGAGCTGTAACATACTCAACTGGTGTCAGGCACATTGATGGTATGAAAGGGAAACTCCTCCACCACATTTTGGAAATTTAGGTCCCAGAATACCCTTTTCAGTTCTGAAGGGGGATCTGGGGAGTACATCACAACCTCACTGTCATGGAATAAGGTTAAAACTTTGAGGTAGATATATTGTGCACCCAATACAGTCCCACACAGTTTCAACTTTAAAGTGTTAGTACTAGCCAACACATGGATATTGAACAACATACTGCTCAATAATTATTGGGTGAAGGAGAAAATTAAAGCAAAAATTAAAAAATGCCCCAAGAGTAATGAAAATTAAGACACAAGGTATTAGAATTTGTGGGATGTAGCAAAAGCAGTTTTAAAAGGGAATTTAATTTCCATTAACTTGCAATTAAGAAGAAAACTTGGACCTGAGGGCTGCCTATGTGTCCGGGTCCCTAGCCTTCCGAGCTCCCTTGCCAGCAGGGAGCAAAGGGGGTCAAGTTTCCTGGGTAAGCCCTCCCAGCTGGGTGAGCCCTGGAGGGGGGATGGGGTGGGGGTTATGGTGACCCCACCCACCACCAGGTGGCTGCTGCACAGGGCAGCCATCTGCAGCCTGGATTGGCGCAGCCATGTTGCCCTCTGCTCTTAGCCCAAGGGGAGCATAGAGGGGTGCAGGCCTGCCATCTGGGCCCTCCCCTGCGCACAGAGGTACCAAAGCATGGGCAAGTGGGGGAGGAGGAGTTGCCCCTTCCATTTCTTTCTCACTCCAGCTAAACTTTAGAGGATCAAGAACATGCGCAACACAAACCCCATCATAGAACGGGTGAGGGATCATACAAAAATCCAGCCCACAAGCCTGAGATGGGCACAACAGATGGACAACCGAGAGAACCAGTGCATGCGAGACAAGAGAAACAACTGTAGAGACACGATATTACCATGCGCACTTATATGCTCACCAGGCCAGGAAGACCCAGGAACTCATTTTAGAGATGTCTTCAAGGAGAGCAATACCCCCTCCCTACACTACAGGAGAGGAAAGGAAGACCAAAGATGGGGTAAACGGCCCCACATCAAAACTGCAAATTAAGGCAGAGGAGATGATCTACAAAGGCCATTCACAGACACCTGTATTCACAGAGAAACTTCTTCACCAACACTGGTTGGGGGCAAGACCCCCTAAATCTGACACCAGAGCCATAAGGTAAAGCAGCAAAGCAGCAGAGATGGGATTGGAGAAGACGGCCTGCAGCAAGAACACATGGACAGATCACAAATGAATACAGCCTGGCCACCCAACGCAAAGTTAAGACTGAAAACCTACCAGCAAGGCTCGCCTGGTTCCAACAACACAGTCCCTCACCCAGTGAAAGGACACCGCCATAGGAAGGAAAGAGACTAGTGGACTTAGTACAACTAGTAAACAAGAAGAGGAGGGTTCGAGTGAATAGAAGGGGCACCAGAGGGTGTAGGGAGGGGGAGGTATCCCAAAAAACACTTACCAAGGTTGTGATCTAAAGAACAAAATAAATAATATTAAAAAAAAAGAAAACTTGCACATTAGGAAGAAAATTCCCAAAAGAATAATGCCTATTCATTTGAAAGCCACCCCAGGACTTGGTGTTAAAGGTGTTGATAACTACCCAGGCATAGAAAACCTTTCTGGGTGACAGTTCTCAGAATAAGAAATCTGCAAAGTTCCTAATCTCCCAATTTTAAACTGAAGTCTTAATTTTTAGATTCTTTAGAAGTAGACATGAGAAATTTGTTTCTCCCTGAGTAACTTTTTAACATTTTGGTTTTGGTATTTTATAATGCCATTTAACATCATTGCAGACATTCTATAAGAAAAGTAGGACAATGTGCTGGACCTAATTTCAAACGGGAAGTGGTACAGGGAATGGATTTTCAGTCATGAAGTAAATCAAATTAATCTATAATTCTAACCCACTGAGAACCTTCCTCTGGCAAAATTGGCCTTGTTCATCATTGAACAAGGGATATTTCAAAAAAAACTGAAGTTTGTAATGTAGAAGTAGTTTGGCAAGCAGAAATAGAACATATGGCCTCTTCTAGCAGGGAACCAGATACACCAAAGGTTGATCATAGGCTTGCTAGTTCATTTATTGGCACAAGAGGAGAAAATGTCTGGACTGCTATCATTATTGGCAACCCACTGTTGTTGTTCATCTATGCCATGTTCTCCAACACCAATACAGCTGCTTTAATCTCCTTCCATTACTCTTCTATTCCTATGCACTGACAGAGAGCTCAGGCATAGCAAAAAGAGGTGTTATGTATTGACCCCTTCAATCTAGAATAGTTATGATTATACCATATTATTTAATATTATATATAAGAGAGAAAAAGAGGGGGAAAGGAGAAAGAATGTGCCTGTGGTTCACATTATTAGGCATAATTATTGGTAAGAAATTCTCACATTCTCACTCCTTGGATGGAATTTTTTATTTAGGCATCAAAGTTAAGCAAAATCAAGTACAAGAGACATGGTGAACAACTCTACTGTGTGTAACAGGATTGCTCCTTAAGATGGTGAAAAATGGTGTTGGGAATTGTAATCGGGGCAGGGGGACAGGTTTTTTACTAAAAATCTTTTAACCAGCTTTTCCTAAACCAGAGAAAAGAACGTTTCAATGTGATTAAAAAAGGGACAACAGCCCTTATCAACTCTTAACCTTCCACACACTATTTACCTTTATCATTCAAATACCTGTTGCTCACCTGGCCCAGGACCCTCTCCCAAACTAAAGAAAACCTGTCTGGGAAGCCCTGCTTCTTTTAAGGTTCTTTACCCGGCCCCCTCAGCACTTACTGTGTAATTCCAAAGCCAGACCAAACTCTTAAAGTGAATAAACTATTTATTACTAAGTAAGAAAGTGATTACCTAAACATGTACTACAAGATAAGCATGCAAAACCCTGGTTACCCCATTACATGTGCTACAAAATAAACATAAAAAACCAATGACCCCACCACATGTCCAAAACTGTCTTTTAATCCCTGGTCACCTCATCACATGTCCAATTAGTCTGAGTTCCAAAAGCATGTGTTCCAAATATAGGGCATTCCTCTTTTCCTCCTTTGGTGTCTATTCTGGTTTCCTTCAAACACGCGGTCCAACAGGAGGTGGTCTTCTTTTGGCATATTTCTCAACTTTAGACAGTAGAAAAACTCCAAGACACAGGAATCAACATCAGGTCCATTTTCTCAGGTTTCACTCATGGCCCTTCCAAAAACATCTGAGTCAAACTAGACAAAACAAGCTCTAATAGATAGTTCAAATATCCAAACTCCTTGGATTCCTTCAGCACACATCATCAGCTTATGCTTACTAAGGCTATGTGTTCACCAGTCCAGGCCAAAGGCCATGGGCCCCAGGTCACCTCAGCCCTTATGGCTGGGCCTCCATTCTCCCAAAATGGCTGAACCTTTTCTTTCTCATCTCAATTTCTTTTATATCTTTCCTCCTTGCCCTCTCCTCCCGTTTTCTCCTTCCCTTCTATCCTTCTGAAAGCAAACTATGAATTCTAATGAAAGCTAGTAGCCATACCTTAGCATATAGTCAACCTAAGCTTTTCTCACCTAGACTGGAACAATCAGGTCAGCAAGTCAAATCTCCATATACTGCCAGGTCCTTCTTGAAATTTACAATTCCAAAGCAAAAGGGGAAGTATTTCATGTTTTCTAGTACTTAATGTTACCTATCATGTTACTATCAATACATAACATCCGCTATGCTAATGAGAGATACCTTCCAACAGAATGAGGAGAAAAGGGAAAATTAGATGAGAATAAAAGGAAGTGCATGATTCCAAGGAGTGCCTTATATATTAACTCTGCTAGCTATTCCAAAAGTGTAATTTTAAAAATGTTTGAGTCAATGGCAGCATCTTTGGAATAAGTATTTATCTGGTCTTTCATGGTGATTATTTTTAAAGGATAGCAGTCATTTGGAGAGTCAAATTTGACCTGGTATTTGCTGTTGTTTTCACGTAGCATCATCATATCTTCTTTTTTTTAGGATTACATAATGTTTTGCTCTCCAAAGGTGTACTTCTTTGAGTAAAATGGTGTTATTAATAATTACACTGGAGGAAAGACAGAAATAAAAACTGTTCCAATCAAGCTGTAACATATGTCACCATCATCATTCCTTATAGCCACATTTTGAAATACCATCAGATATCTCCCTCCAAAGAATTTCCATTGTGAGATCATATAAAAAAAGAATTTCCATTGTGAGATCATATAAAAAGAGAAACTTAGTTGCAATAGTCTGTTAATATGACATTATATTTAAATAGGAGAGTGAAACTTCATTTTTTAGACTAGTGAAGGGGGAAAGAATATGCCATCTTAAAATATGCTGTTTTGGCATAGAAATTATTTTGAGGTAAAAGCAATTGAGAAACAGCAGACTCAAGAAAAATGTTCTTACCTCCTCCAGCAACCTAAAAATAAAGTATAAATTTTACCCTTTGTAAAAGACATATACATTTATCTATAAGGAATTTCCATTTGGAAATATGTCTCAGTACTAAGCAAAGAGCTACTCTTAGAGAAAATTCATTGCCTGAGAGATACTTATTTGAATACAATTGACCACAATTTATCCTAAATTTACCATATACTTCCTCCTCTCCCCTTCTCATAACTTCCCTCCCCTGCTCAGAAGTCACAACCTTTTTCTTCTGTTTAATCTAAGGTGCTATATAAGCCGCAATCATCTGCCTAGCTTCTTGAGCTACATTTTTTCTTCATTAACTCCCATATATATGTATGCAATTAAAACTGTTTTTCATCTTACTAATCTGCCTTTTATCACTTTAACTATCAGGTTTCAGACACCTAGAAGGGTAGAGGCAAATTTTTTTTTCTTTACAAACTGGTCCAACCACTATGGAAAGCTGTGTGGAGGTTCCTTGAAACACTAAACTGGATCTACTATATGACCTAGCAATCCCACTCTTAGGCATCTACTCAAAGGACATGAGAACACTAACGTCAAAGGAAACCTACTCTCATACATTTATTGCAGCACTATTTATAATAGCCATAGTCAAGATATGGAAATAACCTAAGTGCCCCCAAAATAGTGAGTGAGTACACTCACTCTCTCTCACACACACACACACACACACACACACACACACACACTGGAATACTACTCGACAATCAAAAAGGATAAACTCATGCCATTTGTGGCATCATGGATGGAACTGGAAGGGATTAAATTAAGTGAAATTAGTCAGAACGAAAAAGAAAGAGCAGATGGTTTCGGTTATAGTGGCATATAGAAAAACCAAGTAAGAGTTAGGAAAAAGATAAAACTTGTAAGCCAACCATAGATGTGAGGCATACAGCAGGGAAGACAGAGGGAGGAGAAGGAAGAGCACAAGGGAATATAGTGATGAATCACAGGGGCTATGGGGGTGGAAAACTACAAAACTATACCCAAGGTGAGAAATCAAATACTGTCCAAAAATTAGCAATGATGTAAGACAATAAATAGGTAAATTTTTTAAATGTTCTTTCCTCTCCTATGTAGTAAACAAAGATACTAATACTAAGGTATAAGAAAAGAAAATTTTAGCCAGTTGGTTGAAATTTATTTACTAAATATTTTGACTCCACCATTCCAAATGTCCAATGGGAATGACATTTCTTCCTTAGGTAGCCTGATTGCCCGAGATATATTGCCTCTAGCTAAATTATCTTGGTGTCCTTAAGCATTGATTAGATAAAGTTGTGGTGGACACTGATGTGTTGCCCAGATCCTTCCTGAGAAAACATTTTATACTCCCTACTGGGAATGCTGACCGCAGTTAGCTCTCAGTTCTCATCACTTTCAGGAGTTATCTTGACTTCTTGACTAGGAAAAAAAACTCTCTTATCAATGGTCCAACTAGAGAAACCAATATCCAATGCCTTAACAATGTGAGGGTATGAAGGTCTGGCCTCCTTACCTCAAGTTGGGACAGCTCTGTAGAGCCACCCCAGTACCATACATCCTTAGGACACTAACCCAAACTTCATTGGGACTGGCAGTTCAACTTGTCCCTTGATGCAGATGTTACTTTCCTTTCTTTCTATAGGTATTGATCCCAAGAACATTTTTTAATACGCTGATCTCCGTCTTGGACTCTGATTACTAGTGACCTCAAACTGTGACATTATCTTTAGACTAACATTTTATCCATTCTAGTCTCAATTCCTCAGGAAAAGTTTCTGATTTATTCTAGACTAACTTTTTAATTTCTACAATTGCCTACATGGATAGAATAAAGTCTCCTGCTCGAGGACTATATATATATATATATATATATATATATATATAAAAGCTGCCATGGTCCTTTAGAGAGAAATGTTTTAGGAGAAATAACAGCAGTATTTGTATACATTCAATAGTCAAATCAAATCACTATGCATACCACAGCATGCAGGCTATGTACCTTGGTAGTCAACTGACTCATCAAATTGTGGAGCCCTACCACTAGTCTCTCTATAAAGTAGAAACAGTCCTATTCCAGCTGGATCCATACTACCTTGCACAGATCCAAAAACAGAAGTTGGTACTTAATAAATGTCTGTGAATGAAAGCATGCATGCCCAGAGACAATAAACCAACCCTATATAAGGACAGACAGGAAATATCTGTCTACCCTTCTGGGTTCTACTCAACTTGATTGAGCAATCAAATTAACATAAGACAGAGAAACCAAAGTTAAGTACATATGGATGGAAAAGTCACATGGATGTCAATTCTAAACTCATTGGGGAAAAACAAGGAGATTATATTCATATATTCATATATCCTGATCTAAAGAATGAGATGGGGACTGGGGCTTCATGGAGAGAGGAGGGGGAATTCATGGATGATGGTGAGGGGGTGACTCATATAATAAATTAGAAATCTGCCATATAGGTAGTTTCACCAATAGAAAAGATATTTGTGCTACAAATCCTAATGCTTGAAATTAGATAGCTAGTTCACATCATACATAAAAATTAACACAAAATGGATAAAATATTTGAATGTAGTACCTGAAAATGTAAAATACAGGAAAGAAAAACATAAGCAAAACAAAAACACTTCCCAATATAGGTTTCAGTGATATCTTCATTGATTTGTCTCCAAAAGCAAAGGAAACAAGAGAGAATATAAACAGTTAGGACTATATCAAACTAAAAAGCTTCTGTACAATAAAAGAAGCTATCATTAAAACAAAAAGACATCCAACTGAATGGGAGAAGATAGCTGTACACCATACATCTGACAAGGGACTAAGATCCACAAAGGATCCAAGATTCACAAAGAGCTCATACAGTCCAACAATAAGAAAACAAATCAAACAATGGGCAAAAGAGCTAAATAGGCACTTTTCCATAGAAGACATCCAACAGGCCTACAGGCATATAAAAATATTGTTTATCATCACTTATAAGGGAAATGCTAATCACAACTACCTCATACATATGAGAATGCCCCATATCAAAAATACCAGAAACAACGAGTGCTGGCAAGGATGTAGAGAAAAATAAACCCACATACATTGTTGGTGGACTGTAGACTGGTTCAGCCCCTATAAAAAAACAAGAGGTCTCTCAAAATATTAAAAATAGAATTACCTTATGATCCAGCAATTCTATTCCATTCTATATATCTGAAAAATGCAAACACATTCATTTGAAGGCATATTCAAACTCCTGTATTCACTGCAGCACTGTTTACAATAACCAAGCTATGCAAACAACCTAAGTGCCCAAAGAGAAAAGAGTGGACAAAGATGTATGTGTATATATA